>VXBS01008578.1:512980-527198 GCA_013400255.1 Sitta europaea
TAAAAAAAAAAAAAAAAAAAAAGCAATAACCCAACCAAGAGAGGGCTCCGAGTGGCTCTGACGAGAACTCCCTGCTAGGATCCTCATTCCAGGACACCTCTGGGACACCCCCAGGGAAAAAGGAGAGCAGAAGACCCCCAAAAGCTGCTCCTAAAGAGGGTTCGTGGCCACTCCCAGCCCCTGAGCCGAACAGGAGGTGGCTCCTTGCCCGGCACTGATAGAGGGAGCATGAACGGAAGGTTTGGTGCATTTGGGGCGAGCACCACCCACCCCAGCCGGGCTCAGGGACTCATCCCTTGCCTTGCCTCGGCCCTCTGAGCGTGCTGGGGCTCTCCGGCGGCGAGCGAGCGAGGGAGGGAGCAGTCCCTGATTTTGGGAACCAGTCTGGTCCAAACAGACCTGGGCAGTGAGAATCCAGGCCATTGTTACACTTGGCTTTTCAGCTGGTTTCAAAGGGCACTCCATGAGCTTTTTTTTTGGATTGAAATGTATAATTTACAGCCTATTTTTCACTGAATAATCAAATGTGTAACTTGATTATCTTTCTATTATTGTTACATGTAGTAGTCGCTAATGTTCTGCTGTAACAGAATAGTGCTCAAAAATAGCGAGCTCAGTCTCACTTAAAATACCAGCGCAGGTTCTAATTTTTAGCCCTGTCTCCCAGGAAGTTTGATAAAAGATCTTAACCTGCAGGGATTTTTCCGCTGATCTATAATTTTTTCAGGCACAATCGAATTTTGATTTTTGAATCCCCCTGAAATATCAGGCTCTGACTCTGACCCCGCATCCCGAAACGAGCTGGGTGACTTTAGATTATCCCTCCTTGCAATGACAGCACTGGAGCTGCTGGGTGGTTTTTTTTCTTGCAGAACTCTGCGTTGCTGTTGGGTTCCAGCCCCAGCCCTTTGTGTGGAATGCAATCAGCAGCGATTAATTACCGTGTGCCCAGCATTGTGTCCCAGCTCCTCGCAGCTCGCAGGGAGCGCTCCCGTGGCTCCGAGCGCGGTGGCAATAAAGTGATGCAAGCCCACAGCAGCTGGATTCTTGGCACTTCACTTGGCTTCTGAGTCTTTAAAATGTTCCTCCCCTCGGGAATTTTATTTGCATGAAAACACAGCACAATAATTTGACGACTGTTCACCCTCATGATGTGCAGGGAAACAAAGCAGCTCAACAGTGAACGGTTATATTTAATTTATTTTTTTTCTGAAATCACACCTCTTTCACTTTCTTTCCTCTGCTGTGACTTACAAAAGTGACTTAGAGTGCAGCTGGGTTGTGCGGCAGAACGAGCTGCTAAAAGAAAAGGATAAATCCTCTGTTAACTCGGGGAACAAAGCTCCCCAGTAAATGTCGGGTTCTGCCGGACACCGAGCGCTCTGTGCAGTTCCCAGCACAAACCCCACCGTGCCCAGCGCTCATCCCAGCACAGCCCTTAATGCTCCCCTCGGTGACTCAGAAACAATCGCGCTGGAGCGAATTTACTGAGCCCTCAGCACTGTTGGCAGATGGAGTGGGAATGGCCAGGGTCTGAGCACCTTTGGAAAGAGAGGAGAGCAGAGGATGGGTCAGGAGCAGGAGAGCCCAGCCTGGGAGACACGGTCCTGCCTGCAGAGGGGCCAGGTGGGCGATGCTGACGGTCCTGCTCACACTGGGGACACTTGCTGGCCCTACAAAACTGGAATCCCACCCAGATGGTGCTCCAGGAGTTTAAAGTACTCCAGGTGCTCGAAGTGTTCTGGGTGCTCCAGGCGCTCCAGCTGCTCCAGCTGTTCCAGGTGCTCCAGCTGTTCCAGGTGTTCAGGGTACTCCAGCTGTTCCAGCTGTCCCAGCTGTCCCAGGTGTTCAGGGTACTCCAGCTGTTCCAGCTGTCCCAACTGTCCCAGGTGCTCCACTCCCATCCCAGCAGCCCAGGCTCTCAGGTGCCTGTCCCATCCTGGTCAGGGATTCACCAGGCAGCCCCAGAGAACCCAGCCAGACCCCAATATTCCCAATATTCCCAATATTCCCAGCATTCCCAGCATTCCCATTTGGCCTGGGCTGGCCTGGGCTGCTCGGCCCCGCAGCCCCGGTGCTCACAGGGGAGGGGGCGGTGAGGAACTCTGCCAGCCCCTGGGGAGGGGGGTTCAAACGCAGAGTTTACAGGGAAGCTGAAAGTTAAAGTTCTTTGCAATAGATGAACATCACCTGGCTTTGAGGCACAACCAGGTGAAACGACTTTTTCTTTTATTCGGGTATAAAGCTCTGAGTCTTTATTTGGATGTGAAGCTCTGGCTCTGCTGTCACAAAACTTCTGGGTTTCAGTCAATTCAGTGAATTGGAAAATGACAGAAGTAGAGTTTGGAATAAAGCCAGGTGAGCCTTATGGGATATTATATTTCTATTTTCAACAATTCCCCAGTCCTAATAGTTTCCTTTTTTAAATTTTTTTCCTAAAGAGTTTGTGGGTTGCAAGATGGGTACCAGGAATGTTTTTGTTATTTGAAGGATGCAGCATTAATTAATGAAAAATATCCTGAAAGAAAAAGTACTTGTAACAGCTGAATTTAGTTTAGCAGACAGTTACAGCAGCATCTCCCTCTTGTAGCAACTGGTTTGTTCTACTACAAAAAAAAATAATCTTCCAAAATAATTAAAGCAGCCTCCTTTTCCATCTTCTGGACAAACAGGGGTTGAGCTCTGTGTAAAAGAAAGGAATAAACAAAGAAACTCATTAAATTCGGCCGTTTAGTGTAACAATGCAGCTGTTTGGCTGCTTGGCTGTAGTGCTGCATGCAGCAGATTTCGTGCAGCATCACAAAAGAGACACTTTGGATCTTTTCCCCCCTTCCCAAGACTCATCAGCACAGCCCTGACCCTCTGCATTGTTTTAAAACCAAAGAAAAATCTCCAAGTGAACTGTGACAATGAGTTTTCATGCCCAAGATTAAAATTAACAAATTAGGAAAAATTCGAGATGGGATTTTTTTTCCTCGTCTATGCTGCTGCTTCAGAGAAAGTCTTTAAACCCTTTTGTTTGTGCATCTCCAGGCTGCAAAGTTAATTTAAAGGGGCACTGCCAAGGTTAGCAAGCTCAGAATTTGATTTGACTGGCTGTGCATGTTCCCTAATAAATGCTTGGAAAGTCTGCATACTTCTACATCTTTTTATCTTGAAGGAGAGAAAAAAAAATCCTCCAGGGAAATATATCAAAGCTGCAGGTCTGACTTCACGGGCAGTCCTGCAAAATCTGCCCAGCGTTTGTACAGAAGAGAGGAAAAATATTTTTGAATGAAGAACAACTTCCTTTGCAAGGTTCCCAAAGGAATGAGTTTAATTAAAAAAAGAAAAAGAAGCTGATTGAGGAGGAAGAGGAGGGTTCTGTAAGTGGTGTGCAAGTGTGAGCACAGCTGAAATTTAAATACCAAACCAACACAGCAAGTGTTTGCCAGTGGCTTAGGGGACACTTTTTATTATTCAAGTAACTTCCGAATAGCAAAGTTATTCAGTTATTTGCTTCATTTTGCTGTCAATTTACTCATGACTTAGAGTTACATTGAAATCCCATGGAATTACTCCTGCAAAACAGAACACGGGGCACCCGGGCTGTTTTTTCTGTGTTCCCTCCAGCTCCGGGCGGATTTTCCTGGGGAATTGCGGTGGGAGGGTCTGAGCTGGCTCAGCAGAGCCCGACCCCCTCCCTCCTGCCCAGGTGAGCTGCAGCTCTGCCGGGAGCTGTCCAGCAAGGGCTGCGGCAGCAGCAGCACGTCCGGGGATGCCCCTGCAGCCCCCAAACCCTGCTTTGCTGCTTTGCACCTGGAAAAAAGCGAGGAAAACTTGGGACTGGGCGTTTTCACCTTCTGGGAATTGTGCCGAGCTGCTGCAGGGGAGGGAGGGATGAGCCTCTCTTGAGGGGCACAAACTCACCCGGGAGCACAGCCCTGGTGCCTGCAGCCCCCGCAGCCCGGGCTGCACTGGGGAGGGTCACACCTGAGAGGGGAGGGTCACACCTGAGAGGGGAGGGTCACACCTGAGAGGGGAGAGTCACCTGCACAGGGGAGTGTCACACCCAGACCCACACCTGAGAGGGGAGGGTCACCTGCACACGGGACTGTCCCACCCAAAGTCACACCTGAGAGGGGAGGGTCACCTGCACAGGGGTCTGTCACACCTGAGAGGGGAGGGTCACCTGCACAGGGGTCTGTACCTGACAGAGCCACACCTGAGAGGGGAGGGTCACCTGTCCAGGGGACTGTCCCACCCAAAGTCACACCTGCAAGGGGAGGGTCGTCTGTCACACCTGAGAGGGGAGGGTCACCTGCACACGGGACTGTCCCACCCAAAGTCACACCTGAGAGGGGAGGGTCACCTGCACAGGGGTCTGTCACACCTGAGAGGGGAGGGTCACCTGCACAGGGGTCTGTACCTGACAGAGCCACACCTGAGAGGGGAGGGTCACCTGTCCAGGGGACTGTCCCACCCAAAGTCACACCTGAGAGGGGAGGGTCACCTGCACAGGGGAGTGTCACACCCAGAGCCACACCTGAGATTGGAGAGTCACCTGCACTGGGGACTGTCACACCTGAGAGGGGAGGGTCACCTGCCCAGCTCCAGGGGAAGCCCAGCCCTGGCTGCCTTGCTGTAAATCTCTGTAGCCACACCTGAAGAAGCCTCTCCATACTTCAGGCTTTTCCCAAGCCTCTCTTTCCCCCAGCAGCTTTCCCATCTCCCAGTCCAAGCCCTTAAACTCCAGAGCAAACCACAGCACATCTGCTCCCCTCCCTGTGTACGAAGGAGGGATGACCACACAGGAGGGATCCATTTCTCAGCTGTCATTCAGCAAAGGATGAACTCATGCACCAAAATTTAAATAATTTACATGCACACGTTCTCCTGGGATTACTGAAATGTTTAAAGCTGGGTACAGGCATCGGCAGCTTGTTGAATCAGGAGCTGAAATGGCACCTTCTGCCCACATAAATTACACTTCAAAGCTCATTTTGGAGCATCATGGTGAAATAAACCCTTATCTTAGTCCTAATAAAAGCACTATTATTGGTACCTTTCCTGTAGCAATTCATGGCAAGAGAAATGCTGTACAGTTGCAGCTGACCCTGCTTCTTGATCAACCTGATAATTAATAGGAATAGAGAAAAAGCCCTGTATTTCTGAGTGCTGATCAGGCAGCAAAGGCACTCCAAACATCTGAAGAAAAAACAGTTTCTTAATTGCTGTCTAGACAGTTTATTGCTGCAATAAGATCAAAACACAGAATACTGAGGTTTGTGGTATGAATCATGCAGACTAAACAATTGTTTTATTGCATTTACAGAGCACTTGATTTATAATGCAGTCAGCTCGGTAATAAAATTCCTCCATTGTATATCCTGAATAATTTCACCTCGTTTCACATCTCCCTGGTTGGATTCTACGTGGAGATGCTTTAAAAATGTCTGGATGCAGAGGGGATCAGTGCCATGTGTGTGTGAAGTTACTGATCCAGCTCTCTGCTGTGCCCAGGGGCAGCAGGGCTGGGGCAGCTGGATCAGCTCTGGGGGGCCCTGAGCAGCAGATTCCTGGGGTGCAGCCCCACGGAGGGCACTGCAGGCACAGCCAGGCTGCCCCTGGCAGAGAGTCCATCCCCCTGCACCTTCAGCCACAGGGCAGCAGTCAGGCAAGTGGCTCTGCCCACCCTTTGGCTTTTAAACTTTATTGCTCTACAAAACTTTACTAAGAGGGAAGATTTCTCTGTCTGCTTCTGTGGGTATCCCTGGGGGTGAGAGGGAGCTTTTTTGGCAGCCAAGAGACTTTTGGGGTGATGGGAATTCCTCTTTATTAAGCACGGAGCTGGGCTAAGAGAATAATTGCATGAATCTGAGACTGTAGAGTGCCAGCTTTCCCTGGAGCATCAGTTGATGTTACCTGTGATTTGGGTAAGGCATCTTTGTGCTGTTTTCATTTCCTATTTTTGACATGTTATAGCCATCCCAATATCCCTGAAGACAAAAAAAAAAAAAACCAAAAAACAACCAGATGAGATTGTAATTTTGGAGCAAAATCAAACCAGAGCCCTAAATGTGGAGAATCCCAATGCCCCCAGTGCTGGGCTGCCATCCTGGGTGGAAATGCAGCCCCTGCCCCCCCGGGCCCACTGTGCCTCTGGCTGTAAAGCAGGGTGACATTTCTCCCTCCTTCAGTGCCTGTTCAGGCAAGATTCTGAAGCAAAAGCTGTTTGGGTGAGTTTAGATAAATATCTTTAATTCAATATTGGGGCAAAACGATCCTTTGCAGATTAAGCCCTGATGAGACCTGTGCTGGCTGACTGCTATAGCCTGGGTACTGCCACTGGAGCTGATCTCAAGCTCTTTAAAAGGGCATTTCTGCCAGGCCTCACCTGTAAAATACATCTGAAGTGGGGAGATCTTTGCATGTGGGCACACTTGGCTTTACCTGTACGAGCTGAGGGTTGAAATTTGAAAATACATATAATAATAATAGTAATAATAATAGTAAATGAAAATAATAGATGGTTATATTAGCATATAATAATAATAGTCCAGAGGACAACAGAGCAGAGCAATTTACGGTGGGGAAAGAGAGTGAGGGCAGGATTCTGTGTGGGGAAAGGCAGCCAAGCTTTGCAGAGACTGTGAGCAGCACTGGTGGGAGCTGGAAGGTGCCACAGCCAGCCCAGCTGGGACAGCCCTGTCCCCTGGCAGGGCACCCCGAGCTGCTCCAAGCACGGGGCTGGGGGCAGGCAGCCCTCAGTGCTTCCCTTTTACGTGGCTTTAAACGCTGTGAGAAGCATTTCTGTCGTTTATTGCTGCTCAATAAAGTTTTATCTCGTGTTAGCCATGATTTATTTACTCCATCTCGCAGAACAGACATGTGCTCTGTGCCACGGCAGCACCCCTTTAGCAGATTCATAAAAGGTGTTAACAATTCATTTAAAATTCATACACGAGGCAGGCGCAGCTCCCTGCCAGGGCAGATAAAGCAGCTGCCAGGGCTGCTCTGGGAGCTCTCCAGGGCTCCCTGGGGCTGCTCCCCTGGCCAGCCACTCCAACATCTCCACATCTCCCACTTTTCGCTGAGTTTTTGCTGATTTTCCTCCTCAGCCAGCAGGAGAACACAGATTGTGAGAGTGGTAGGTTTAGAGAGCGGCTGGTCAAGAGTTTATCTGCAGCCTTTCAGTTTCTGCACTCCTGTTTAACTGGGCTTTCACCTGCCCTGAGCAGAGGCAGCTCTGCTGCTCTGGGGCTGGGTTAGGAGCTGAGAATCCAAGCGGGGGTTTCATCCCTCTGTGCCCCTGTGGGAAATCCTCTTTGCCCGTGGCTCCCCCAGCAGCCCTTCAGGAAGGTGTGGCTTTGCTGAATGGCTGTGGAAAACCCCCGGTTCTCCCCTTTCCCTGGTACTGCCCTGGACCTGCTCACAGCACTGCTCTTCTCATTTTCCAGCAGCACAGGACCCTGGCTCTGAACCTGAGCCACCAACATCCCACCCAGGCTCCTCTCAGCGAGACGCCCCTCTCTGAACCTTGGCCAGGCCAAGAAGACTTCTGGGAACAGCCCTCAGGCTTCCTTACCCTCTGCTATCTCGTGGCATTTGCATAATTCCCAGCCTGACTCTGCAGTTTGCTGCTCCCTTCCATCCCAGCTCTGACTCAGTCTGGTGGTTGTGAACTGCACAGGAAAATTATTGGCAATTCTCTGCTGCCCTGAATAGGAGCACCACAAATTTTGGGGTGTGGACAGGTCCCAGGCGTGTGCTCCAGGCACCAACTGTCCTTCAAAAGAGCACCCAGCTGGGCATGCATTCCTCACCACAGTTGTGCAATATTTGGCTTATTTGTGCAACATAATTAATGAAACATGTCTCATTGGCACCAGCATCCCCAGGGACCCTAAAGCAAACGGGGGCCTTTGAAGCCTGAGAGGGTCTTAAAAGCAGAAAATATTTACCACGAGTTTATTAAAGCAAGCTTGGCTGGTAATAAATTAGCAGCCTGCAGACAGGCCCTTATCTTGAGAAGCTGGCACGGATCTATGAGAAAAATACAGCAGCAATTTCCAGCGTCCCCAGCAGCTGCCAGTGCCTCATTGTCCAGCTGCTGATGCTCTTGGCTACCAGAAGCCCCAGGTGTGGGGGTGAGAGTCCCTTCCCCTCTGCAGTGGGCTCAGAAGCCATGGAAGATGCCGAGGCTGGTACCCCCTCGTGCAGCTGGGAGGGTTCTAAAGACACCAGGGCTGGAGCTGGGGTGGCTGCTGGGCTGACTCTGCCCCTCCAGCTGCAGCTCAGGCTCTGTCATCTGGCTGGGCTCTCTCCGGGGCTGTTGTGGGTTCTGCTGCCCCATTGTGTGGTAAATGATCTCGGGCAGCTCTGAACAAATCCCCTTTGTTCCAGGGTGTTACATCCCCACGTGCTCTGCCCCGACCTACACTTGGAGCATCAAAGTGCAGCGAGCTCACCTGAGAACAGTTTGCTGCTATTTCTCTTCGGGGTTTTAATGGCATTTGTGCAGGTGCACAGCTTTAAAAAGGGCTTTTTATTTGGTCTACAGAGTTGGGCTAAATTGCAGCTGGAGCAAGAGTTATCCACAGCAGGCTGAAGTTTGATTTTTAGCAGAGCTGCATCACTGAGAATTGCTCAGTTTTATCTAACAATGAAGTGTTTGAGTTTTAAATATGTTTCATAGGTGGGGGCAGTTTGTGCAGTGCAAAACCAAGTCCAAGGCAGTTGAGGATGTGTGCAGCTATTCATAAGCTCATGTTAGTGCCAATGCTGTCTTAGTTAATAAACAATTATGTTTAATTGCTGAACCAAGCCTTGTGTGCCAGGCAGCATAATCCTCATCCTGAGAACTATTCCAGGGGCCCAAAAGCTCTGGATTGTGGCCTCAGCACACTCTTGCCCCACCACACCTTTCCCAGCCTCCATCCCTTGATTTCTGTGTGTGTTCTCAGCTGGATGGGTTCCCTGGGCTGGGTGCCAGATTTCAGAACCAGGTGGGGCAGCACAGGAAGGATTTTGGGGCAGGGAGAGGCAGAGTGGATCACTGGATCACTGGATTACTGCACCCACAATTGTCCAGCCCCAGGGTAACAGGAACCTGCAGAAATGTTGGTTATGGCCCCAACCTGCAGCCACCTCCTTTCCCATGGGAGAATCCCTTCCCTGCAGAGCTGGGCCCAGGGTTGATGCTCTGTTATCCGAATTCCTGCAGGGCTGAAGCTTATTTGTACATCAAACAAGGCCCAGTTGGAGTCTACCACGCAGAATTGTCCCCCTAATATAACTCAGCTGTGTGTGTATTTCATTGCAAAGAAAATACAGCCAGGGCTTGCACCAGGTTCCCTCATCAGAGGCCGTGGGTGCTACAAGCTCATCTGACTTCTGAGTGTTAAAAGAGGTGCAGCAGGAGTCTGAATAAATGCAAATTGATTCAGAATCATCTGAAATATTTGGAGTTATAGGCACAGGGGATCTGAGTCAAGCCACTTGTCCTAGTTTCTGTCACCCCAACACTAACCCTCTATAAATCATTAATTTCCAGACTGTTTATTATCCAGGGGAAGTAACAAAACAGGAGTATCACATAACACATCCTAAGAATGCCTTGTTCATTTTAAGAGCAAATAAAACTAAATAGCACCGAGTTGTTACTGATGCAGCCTAGGAGGCTGAGCAGAACACAAAAAGGGGCCACAAAATAAACAGGGGAGAAAAGAGGGGAAAAAAGGGTTTGGACAAGAGTGAGCACACATAGACACCTTCACATAGATATTCTTTGTTTGCTGTCCCAGGGAAATTGCCTCTGCTCGTTCCCTGGTGGGGCTCTTGGAGCAGCAATGGTTTCCACAGCTGCCCTGAGCAGGAATAATTCTCACAGGAATAATTCCACAGCTCCCCCCAGGCAGGGACCAGAGCAGAGCCTGTCTTCCAAACAATAATCATCACAATTAATTACTGCGTGGAGAAAGCAAACTCTGGGCTGTTTGGTCAGCAGGGCAGCCCTGATGGGTTTGGCATGTGGCACCAGGAGCTGTGCTGGGGCAGGGGCTCCCAGTGAAGATGAGCAGGAGCACAGGGATGTTTTCCTGAGCTGTGCCTCCTCTGGAGTTCCCCTCTGAGCAGCTCAGAGGATGCCCCAGCACCCAGACCCACCTGGTCCCAAAGTGGCAGCACAGAGGAGTGAGCAGGACAAGAAAAGGAGAGAGATGAGGGGGGAATTGTGATTTACTCACTGGCTCGTGCTGCCAGCTGGGAGATGCAGCCAGCCTGGCAGGGCTGCTAATACAGCACAGCCAGGCCTGCTGAACCCCCAGCCTGACTTTCTGTCAATTTAGCTTAAATGCCTTCCAGCTTCCCCTAGTAAAAAGTCCTTTCCTGGGCAATATTTTCGAGTTTATATTGAGCTGGGTGTTCTGCTGGTCACACTTGTCAGGAAGGTATTGTACTTCTAAAAGTGATGTTGGCAAAACTGTAATCCGGGCCTCACACGTTTTTTTGCTCCATATGTTATTTATTTTAATCTTTTAAGGTCCCAAAATACTATATATATACAGCTGCCCTTTAAAGTTATTGTTAGTTACAAAATATTAGGAACATAGTTTCGTCCATAAAATGTATAATTAAATTAATCTTTACCATACTTTTTTTTTTTTTTTTTTTTACCTCACACAGGAAGCATTTTAGTCTGATGAATACCATGGATGTATAATTAGTACTTTATACCATAAACTAGATTATAACTTACACTGTCCACCCTGGCTCCAAAAATCCTCAGAGATTTTAATTCAATTGCTGCCCTTTATCTGGATGAAAGCATTTGAGTTCAATTATTGGTTTGATTATTCAGGGTGGATTTTTGCCTTTGTAGGGGTTAGATGTGGTGGTAGTTTTAAACACAGGTTTAGTGGAAGTCTCAAATTAGGCATTTGCATCTATATTTAGGCGACTACCAGAGTTTAAATGCTGAACATCTGATTTTTCCAGCTGAGGTTTGCCTAAGTTGGGGTTCAATGGGAGCCAAGGCTGCACGATGAGAGTGAAGCAGATTCTGAATTCCAGTGGGGACTGGGCACCTGAAATGCTCAGACTCTTTTCAAAGCCCCAGCTGTACCCTTCAGTGCCTAAATCCCCTCAAAACCTGGCAGGACACTCTGGGGAAGCGTTTGCCAGCAAACCCAACAAAATCTCCTCATTCTCTGTCAAAACCCAACAAAATCTCCTCATTCTCTGTCATTTGTCCTTTCCACACCTGAGAAATTTCAGACATTTTCAGCACTGAGGCACCCCCTGAGGCAGAGCTGCCCTTTTGCATTTTAGCTGAAGATGAGCTGGAGGTGGCTGCAGTTAAAAACCTTCCAGCCAGGGCTGGGAAGGAGCCAGGGTCTCCTGGTCTGGGGTCTCTGGCAGAGGGAGCTGCCTGGGGTTGTCCCTGCAGGTCCTGGGGCTCCATGGGGCACAGCAGAGCCAGGCCATTTATCCTCCTGAGCCAGGCCTGTGTTTACACCAGCTTGTTCAGCTTCCTCCTAATGCACATCCTAGGACCCACCTCTCATACACATCCCAAGACATGTTTATGAAAATTCTTTATAAGCAAAATATTTTACTTGCATGGAGCGAGTTCAGACAGGGAGCAGCCCCAGGCTGGTTCCACGCTCTCCCTGTGCATTTCTATTTCAGAATTCAGCCTTCAGCCCACCCACATGCCCACAGCAAGGCCCAAGGACTGCAGCACGTGGCCAGTGCAGGGCTGGTTGTGCTGAACTCTCAGTCAGGGGCTTAAACCCTGCTGGGAGATGCAAAGGTGAGTTGGCAGCTGGAGAAGAGCAGCTGGGATTTGGAGCCAGCTTTGGATTTAATTCTTTAAATGTGTCCTTGGAGCAGGTAGTACATCCCTTTACAAAGTGTGTTCCTGAGCTGGGATCCTCCCCTGTCAGCTGGTTGGGAGATCTGCTCCATCCCCTGGGCTGCAAGCAAAGCCTGGGCACCAACACCTGCCTTGATGTGGGGAGAGCCTGGGCTCCCCTGCCTCCATCTGTGGGTGCTCAGCACTCCTGAAAACCAGGCAAGAGGCTTTTAAAGATTGACCAGCAGGAAGTGAAATCATTTAAAATTTGCAGAGAGACACATAAAAAGGGGACGTGACATTCGGGAGATATTTTATTATCTCAGACAGCAACTTCATAGGAAATGCTTTCTCAGGGAGGTGATTTATTGAACTGTGGGACTCGTGGCCACCCAGAAAAGGATTTTAAAAGTTTCATGCACACACTGGATGTCAGAACTATCTTTGGTGTTGCTAATGGCATTTCTGCAAAGCTCGTTTAACCTCGGGCTTCAGAGCCTGATCTATACTCTGATTTCAGCTGAAAGCAGAACCAAATGTGGTGGCTGATTATCTTGCTGGTCTTTGACACCATCTTCCCTGAGCACCAAATGATGTCCAGCATCAAAACTCATTACTGGATGAGGCAGGCACCTTCCCTCCTCCTGGTTTAGTGTTTCTGTCCCACACACTCATTTCTGTCGTCCTAAAACCAAGTTTTGGTGCTCAGACCCTGCAGGAAAGGTGAAATGTCCCTCAGAGAGATTGTGCCTCTCAAAGATAGATAAACTCTGCCCTTGGTGCTGGTTTGTACCCACAGAGAATCCCCCCAGCCCTGCTCCCTCCTGCCCTAATCCCCCATCAGCATTCAGGGGGCACCACTGGGCTGCTGCCCTCAGCCTTCTCTGCATTATTTACATTAATTCTTTCTTGAGGGGGGAAAAAAAAAGAAAAGAAAAAATATTTGACGTGCTTTTAAAACTCATAAATCTAAGGAATCAAAGGCAATTTGGCAAATCTGTCTCATGGCTGCAGGCCCACTGTGGCTGTGCCCACTCTGTTCAACTCAGCTCTGCCTGGGGAATCTGTCACAGGGAGCCCATCCATCCAGGGACCTTCCCCAGCCCCAGAACCTTGCACTTCATTCACCATCCCCTCACTTCCTCCCATCCATCTCCCCCAGCATGGCTTTTCCTTACTCTTGACACCTTTTACCTTCCCAAGCTGTAGCTCCACAATGCATTCACCTGCTGTGATCATCAGACTAAAACCAGAAAGCGACTGGAGCTCAGATTCCCAGCAGGCTGAAATCTGATTTCCTGCCTGTTTTATTCACCTATCATTGAAAGTATCTGGAAAACTGAATATCCACTGAGTTTGGATGAATAAATTCCACGTAAGAGATAACACAGCATTATGCTCATAGTTTCAGGAGCAAAAAATCTCTACACTCTCACACTGGCAGATATTAGCTTAAACCATCCCCAAAAGCTCCAAATTTACCTTAAAGTTATCTGAGACTTTAATATATATAAATAAATACATATATACACACACACACAGAGGTTATATATAAATACTGGAAATATCTATATACTAGAAATATATATATACTGAAAACGTTCTGTTTACTTTCTGAGGGTTTATGACCTTAGGATGAACCCCACCCAGACCCCACATTTTCAAGCTTTTCTTTATTATCCCATATTTTAAGATTACTTTAGAGATCTGCAGAAGAAAGGCTTCTCTCACAAGCATTTGTTTCTCTAGGAACTTCAGTTCTAAATGAAACCTCAAATATCGTGGGAGCTGGAAACCCGAAACCAAAGAGTTTGTACCAAGAAGCTGCTGGATGTGAGCAGGGAGGGCTCTGAATAGTCCTCATTCATGATCCCAGTGACCATCAGCTGGCTCTGTAATTGTAGAGCCCCAGAATTATGGAAGTGTACAAAAATACCCCCTCGTGCCGTGAGTTAAAACCTTCTTTCCTTGCTTTTTGAGCACGCATGGATGGAAATCCATCTTACTGCACAGATAACAGAATTGCACGTCAGGTTTGGTTGACATGGGGGTTTGGGTGCCAGAGTTCAAGGAGCACCCTCAGGTGGGGTTGTTGGGGGTCTGTGCAGGGCCAGGGCTTGGACTGGGTGACCCTCGTGGGTCCCTTCCAGCTCTGGAGGCTCCGTGGCTCTGGGAAATAAAATCAGTTTTTCCTGGAGTAACTGTTGAGAGGAGAAGGTAGAAAGGAGCTGCTGGGGCACCAGCACTGTGGGGCCAGAGCCTCAGGTGTTCCCATCACCCCAGAGCTGAGGAGCCCCTCCAGCCACCCATCCCACCAGGGCTCTGAGCCCTCCACCCATCCCACCTGAGCCCTGAGCCCTCCACCCATCCCACCTGAGCCCT
>VXBS01008578.1:527376-538956 GCA_013400255.1 Sitta europaea
AGCCTCTCCACCCATCCCACCTGAGCCTCTCCACCCATCCCACCAGGGCTCTGAGCCCTCCACCCATCCCACCTGAGCCCTCCACCCATCCCACCAGGGCCCTGAGCTCTGCTGGGGAACGAGCCAAGCTGTGGAGGATGGCTCTGGGAGAAGATGCTGTTCTCTGGCTGTGGAACAGAAGAGCTGGACATCCCACCCTCAGGGTTCAGGAAGGTGAGTTTGTGGTGAGTTTATGGTGAGTTTGTGGTGAGTTTGTGGTGAGTTTGAGTTTGTGGACTCCTCTGTCCCTCCCTCCTGGGTGGCAGTGGCACTCCCTGGCCAGGCTGGGAGCTGGGAAGCAGCTTCAGGGAGCAAATCCACTGCAGGGGAGGCTGCAGCACCCTTGGGATGAGAAGCCCGGGGTCTGTGCAGGGACAGCATCAAGCCTTGCCTGGTTCCACAGAGGTTTTACTAAGTCTTTACACCAAAATTTGGTGCATAAAAGAATTTTTTTTGGTGTTGCTGCCCCTGCTTAACTGTGCAGACACCTCAATGTTGGGAGAGCTGCTCAGCCTTGGGGAGCACCCCCTGAGCTTCACTGCAGAGCAGGGAGCAGAGGATTTTAGAGGATTTTAGAGGAAAAAAAGAGTTATGCTCTGCTGTACAATCCCTGGCAAGGCAATTCCAGCCCAGGAAATGCATCCCAGATACTCAGTGTATTCCTGAAAGTCTCTTGGTTTGTGCCCTGGGCTATTCCAGCAGAATTCCTGGAGCTGCAGCAGCTCCTTCCACACAGGCAGGGGCTGAAACAAGCCCAGCTCAGAGCTGAGTTCCCTTTGCTTTAAGCATCTCCCTGTCACTGCTGTTAAAGACAGAGGCAGACAAAGCTGCAGGGAGAAATCCCCGCGGTTCATATTTACCCCGTGCACCCAGCAGACCTCCCCCCTTCTCCGGAAGAGTTACAAAATGCATTAATTGAGCTTCAGGGTGGCTGATAATTACATAATTGCAGACTAATTTCCCCTTTCCTAGAGGTGAAGTTACACTGGGGGCAGAAAGACCCGCGGAGTTTTTCAGAAGCAGAACTGCTCCTGCACAGCCCAGAGCTGATCCTGGGTGGGCAGGTTTGGGGCTCCAGCCCCGTGTCCAGGCTCCCCCTCCTCCCTGGAGGGACCCCACACTTCTCGTGGCCCTGGGCTCAGGAAATGACCCAGCTGAGCCTGCAGGTTTGATTTTAATTTTTCTTTTTTAAACTGGGTTATTTTTCAACCAGTGCAGCAGAAAAAGAGCAAACGCCAGGTGGGAGCAGGGGCTGCTTTATTCACTGCAGTGTCCCTGCTGATGCCCGGGGGTCACCGAGCTGAGCTGGGAGGCTCTGTGGGCTCCAGAGCCTTGCTGCCACCAGCCCTCCCTGCCCCTGCTGCCTGGGCTCATCCCGACCTTAATTCACCTCAGGGCTCCTGCCGGGCTCTGCTTTAGCAGCCAGAGCAGAGACCAGGGGCACACGGAGACCCTGAGTGGCAGCAGTGATTCCATCTCTGCCAGAGGCATTAGCACCCAAATCCAGGCTGCTCAGCCTTGGTTCCACCCAAATTCAGGCTGCTCAGCCTTGGATCCACCCAATTTCAGACAACTCAGCCTTGGTTCCACCCAAATCCAGACAATTCAGCCTTGATTTCACCATTTCTCCCTCTGAGTTCAGACAAGGACTCTTCAGAGCCAGGAGCAGCCCCAGGTCTTTAGCAGGGGATGAGGATGTTCCACCTCAGCTCTTTCACTGCCTGCACCTTGATCGGCTCCTCCAGCCCCAGGCAATAATAATTTCTGCCACTGTAGGGACGATAAAATTCGTGCATTTCTTGAGGTTGCCTCATCTGGTCTCTGAAATCCCAAGTGCTTCCCAGTCTTTTGCTTTCTCCCCTCCCCCAAAAATTTAAATATTTCTGAGCCATTTTAAAACTTGTAGTTTCAGACTGCAATAACAACTTGAAAAGGTTTGTAGGAAACAAACCTCTGCAAATGTTTTTACTGTATGGAAAATGATTTTCTGAAGAACATACAAGATGTCCTATTTCACCTAATTCTCTGTATTGATTTCTGTGGCATCATCTTCTTCCTTCCCTTTTTCATCTTTTAATGCATTTCCATTCCTTCCGAACACACAAAACTCCCTGGTTCTTTTACAAAACAGAACAAAGAAGTTTTCCTTCGCAATCAGTAATTTCGTTTTCTTTTGTAATTGTAAAAAGAAACTCCCGAAAAATCAATACGTTGTTGCCAAGTCGTACACAGCCGGGAATGGAGCAAGCTTAGTAAATAAAGGAAATTGCATTTTTTCCCCTCTCTTTGGTCACCCTTCAGCACACGCAAGGTGACTGCCAATCTCTTCGGGGCTTCCCACCTCAGCTACTCTCCCTTCCCTCCCTGGAAATTTTGAAGTTAATCTTGGAGATGAAAAGAAAAGTTTGAAAAGAATTGTTCTTGGAGCCAAAATTCCTGATGTCCCCAATGGCAGCGACCCCCACCCCGAAGTGGCTGGCTCCGGGGTAATCTGAGCCCTCTCAATTAGCCAGCACCAAGATAAAGATTGCTCATGCTAAAGATGTCACATAACACCGGCCTTAGAAATTGGAAAATCTCAGCGACAGGGAAGATACCTGCTCGGCTGGATCAATGGTTTCAACGTACATCAATATTTGGAGACGATTTACTCTCTTGATGTGCAAAATTGAGTGGATTTGTGCACCCGAACCTAACAAGGGCAGCTTCTTGGAAAAACCTCTTTAATTAAAATGTATAAGGGACTATTTACAGGTAAGAGCTCGGATCTTTCTGTGAGGCTTTTTGCCATCTGTAAAATCCCCACTTGGATTTTGGGAGCTCAGATGTGAGCTGCTTCCAAAGCTGAAGGAAATGTGTCACCAGCTTGATTTGCACCTGCAATTAAACACCCAGGCCAGGCTAATTTACACTGAAACTTAATTGCAAGCATAAATCTGTGTATATAAATAAAACCTCTCGCAGATAGCCAGGATCTGCTCCACGAAGGAGCCAAGAGTCCCATATCTCCTTTTTTCCCCGTGGTTACAGGTCTTACTTCGGGCCACAGAATCACTTTAATGCATTTGTCTTTTTGCCTAAAAATACCTAACTGTGGGATGTCAGAAAAATAAATCAGGACCCAGTTTGTCCTTGCACACTTTTAAACAGGGATGTTGTTGACAATTAATCAGCAGAGGCGTGTGGGGAAACACGGGTGTGGGTGCTACAGTTTATTAACTGTGATTCAGTGTCCTGTGAAGGGGCTTTGCTGCTCTCGAGTTTTGGTGGAGAGAGCCAGGACTGAGTGTTCTGAGGAGCAGCTCAAGGGATTGTGGTTTGCTGTGGTTTTTGATTTTTTTAAACCATATTTCACGTGTGGCAGGCGCTTTGAGACTCCAGGGCTGAGCCAGAGCTGAGCTCTTGCTGTGAGTGGCGAATTTCTGCGCAGCACAAAGGAGAAGGTGAAGGAAGGAACATCCAAAAAAAAAGAACCAAACAGCACCCCAGGCTGGGAGTTTAATACCTGAAAATACCTCTCCCATAATAACTCACTGCCCTATAAAATGGAGCGTTTGGGGAAGCCTGGCTGAGGAGATTGAAGGAGGGAGGGATGTGAGCTGAGTGATTTGTGCCTGGACCAGGATGGAGCATCCTCTCAGCAGCGCTGGGATCTTCCTGGAGGCTCACGTTGAACCAGGATATTTGGAGGGTGGAACTGTAATTTCCTTCGGCCTCGGGGCTGGTCAGTTCAGAGGCAGTTAGATTTTTGGTTCAGAGGCAGTTAGGATTTTGTTTTCCTCCCCAAACTGTATTCAGGAGGTTTGCCCACCCGGGCTGTGAGCCTGCTGTCACCGTGATAAGCCCGTTCACCGTGTGACCTACTTAACCAGTGAGACACTGAAGGCCACAAACAGGAAAAGATATCATATGAAAAAAAAAAATGTAAAAAAAAAAAAGCAAAGTTTTCAGGCTTTTGTCCTTCACGTGCTGCAAGGTGTCAAGCGGCGGGAGCATTGTTCACCCAAGTGCCCTTTCAAATGGAAATGTCCGCAAAAGCCACGGCAGCAAAGGGAGCTCTTGGCTGCAACTGCGGCTCCTCCACACCCCACGATAAACCTGGGGCCTGTTAGTCCATCCTTAGGACTCGTTATTAGGTTTTAAAGCTGCTTTCGGGCACAGTTTTAGCCTAATCTGGCTGTACCGCTACCACGGGCAAGATTAAAAAGCGGCAAGGTTACGTTGCCTTCGACTTGAATGTACCCCAGGAACCTGATTTAGGGTTTTTACGAGCGAACTGTCTGTTAAAAAAACACCTTCCTGGAGCTCCACGGGCCTGGCTGCGTCCACACAGGAAACAGGCTCGAGGATTTCCAAAGGTTTGTTGATTTTTCAGCTTTCATTCTCTGAAGATGTATTTCCTTTGAAGTGTCTCAAACAGGGTAGTATCCAATTATATTTGTAATCCCAATCTAATTCAATCAGGGACTCCAATTATAGCTGATCTGCCTCTTAATCTAGTTAAAGTCTGTGGAGTAGACTGGACCTTAGCTAACATAACTACATTAAAATTTAAGCTGTTGATCCAGGGATAACCAAGTTACAAGACACAACTAGCTGGAAGGTGGGAGGTGTGCAGTGCAAATGGATTTATCCTCCCTGAACCCAAGCCCTGCTCCAGCTCGCCGTGCAGCCAAAGCCCTGACACCATTATAATTATGAAGTTCCTTAGAAAGTACTTTTGCTCTGAGCCAAAAACAACCGGCTCAGCTTCGGCTGGATGTTTGCTTCCTCCGGAATTCTTCAGCCCAGCTCCGCCACAGAGGGAGAGCCTCGTCCGCCGGGGCATCAGCTCGGGACTCCCGGGAGCCTCCCGGCTGCCTGGCACCCGCCCCGCTCCCCGGGCAGCCCTGGCACAGCTGGCACAGCTGGAGGGCACAGCTGGAGGGGCTGGGAGGGCACAGCTGGAGGGGCAGGGCTGGCACAGCTGGAGGGCACAGCTGGAGCAGCCAGGAGGGCACAGCTGGAGGGGCTGGGAGGGCACAGCTGGAGGGCACAGCTGGAGGGGCAGGGCTGGCACAGCTGGAGCAGCCAGGAGGGCACAGCTGGAGTGACCAGGCTGGCACCCAGGGGTGGCACAAATCCACCCTCACCTGTCACCCCAAGAGCTTCCCAAGGCACTCAGAGGAGCTGAGACACTCCGTTGTGTCCAACCCACGTAGAGCTATCAAATAATATTAGAAGTGTCATCTTAACTTCAGTGGGCTCATGCTGCCGTGGCACTTCAGCATCTCTGAAAATTCAGACAAAAATCTAAAAGATTGGTGTTGGAAATGCCATCAAACCTGGAGACAATGCACTGAAATCACAATTTCTTGAGACAATTCCAGCAGGCAGAACACAGCACCAGCTTTGAGTCTTGGGCAAGGAATGTCCTGTAGGAAAGCTGGAATGGGAGAAGGAGGGGATGAGCTTCTTCCACTCTTTACTCTTGGTACCAGACCTAGAAATTGTGAGGACAACACTCAGAGTAAATCATGCAGATGAAGAGTGACCATTCTGTTCTATCCCCCTCCCTCCTGGCATAAAGAATAGAGCACCACATTTGATCATTTTAGATATTCAAGTCACCACTCCAAGCTAATGTTTCATTAAAAAAAACTCAACTCATATATTTGTGTCCTTTTTTCTATCAGCTTTTATTTGGATAATTTTGCATTGATTTCCATTCATGGTTTCAAGTGTTAATGTTTTGGTTTGGGTTTTTTCCTATTGATTTCCAACCATAACAGCTGAAAACAGGGGATTTAGGGATTTTTTAGTTGGTGATAGTTGGTTTTTTTAACTAAGAGCTGAGTTTTCAAAGAGCAGATGGCATCTCCCAAACCTGCTCTGAATCTCCACCAACAATTGGTTGCCAAGTCCTTCTCAAAGTGTGGCAGAACCAAATTCACCCATATGAAAAGTAGCCAAATTTAGGACTGGCATAAAACTGATGAAAGTAACTGGAAAAACTGCTGTAGCAGAAGAAATGGAATTAGGTCTACCACATTAAAAAAAAATGTTATTAATCATAGTCATAAAAGCAGAAAATGAAAGCTAATTTTACTAAGTAAAAGCCCCCTGCTAAGTGGTATTTTGACATCTGAAAATAATTCAGTTTCGATCTTGGTGCTCTGCTGCCACGAGCGAGGAAATTGATAATTCTCTCTCGAGTTGCTGTTTCAAATCTCCACACGATTTTCTCTGCAAGTACCAAGAACAGAGAGCTGGAACCCAAGTGAGCCCTCAGCCAGGACAGGCAGCGTGTTCCATGTGCCTTCCACCAGCTGCCTTTTGGGATAACACCAAGGGAGACAACAAATGGATCATGGAGAGCACCCCCTGCAATTCCACCGTGGTTATTGAGACAAGGACCCGGGGGGAGGGCACCTCACTTGCAATCCACTTAAATGGAATATTAAAAGTTGTATTTTCACGGCCATCTGATACAACATTGCACTGGCACATTCTGGTATTGTTTGGTATTCCCTAAAAAAAAAAAACAAACCAACAAAAAACCCCCAAAAGCCTCATGATCCAATTCCTAACCATTCAGGGATTCCCCACAGGCTGATTCACCCTCACACCACTGCTGTCCCTGCATCCCCCCCGAAAATGGGACAATAACGAGACATCTAAAGCTCCATTACAGCAGAGTGCTAAAAGAAAGGTTTGTGTACCTTGTCTGGGAGGAAAGGATCTCACAGGATTCCTGTTACTCTCCCTGATGTATCACTGGGCCATGAAATTCAGAGACAGCAGACAAAGAGAGTTACACCTACCTCTGATCTAAGGTTTATTCAGAAGCAAGCAGCTGTTTGAAAGTGAACAAATATTGCAGAGGAGGGGGATGTTATTCACTTAATACCCAGGTAATCCATTTTGAAAAATGCTGGTGTTCTTGGGGCAAGCTGGACCTCTCACTCTCAGATCGATCTGACATCTAATACAAGATATTGCACCGGGACACTTCTGACGCTGTGAGAAATCAGAGCTGGTAAAGTTTACTCCCGTGCAGGTGAAACGCTGGCGCATTTTAACAAACACCCAGACATTTGTTTGTTTACCTGCCTAACCCACATGCCTCTCATTCCTCCGGGCTGCCAGCTCCTTGGTGGGTCTTTCAAAAAGTCACAATTCCTGCGTTATTCCCTTGCCTTGTATGGCAGAGCTGAGCTTGGAAGGGAAGTTTCTAACTTTGCACTCTTAGTAATGAAGGGGGTACCCCGTAATTAAACTGGCCTGAAAATCCATGTAAAATCCAGGCCCATGGCTCAGTCGTGTTTGCACCAACAATTCCCTCAGGGAAGCTTCAGCAATGCCGTGGCTGCATTATCTGAGCCGGACCACAGCAGCACCAGGTCAAGCAGGGAGTTGTGGCTGAGGTGCCAAGGGATTGTTCTCCATCCTTCCCCCACTCCTCAGTGTTTTCCCTGCTCGGTCCCCCTTGGGTGCCCTCTGCCCTGCTGGCTGCCCTCTGGGTAAGCTTTGAACCCTAACTTTTGCTTCCAGTGACCACATTAGTTCGGATCTTTCTCCTCTCTCCAGGCTGTCACACAATTAGCACAAACTCAAAACTTCTCCTGTGATCAGCTTTGGCCGAGGTGCTCAGCACCTTCTAAATAGGAAGATGGACCGAGGGAAAACAAAACCTTTATTTTGCTGTACAGGAGAAAAAAGAACCCCTCCATTATCGTGGTTCTAGTGGCACAAAAGGTGTTTAAAGAGGAGTCTGGTGGGTTTGGATAGAGCCTAGTCTGGAGGAGTCACTGCCCTTGGAACGTTCCGTGTAACACCCTCAGGAGCTGCTGCTCAATTTGAATGTCTGGGTCCCTGCACTCCGTCTCGATTAACTGGCCCAACAATGAATGTTAACCACCCTGATTTACATTTCCTGCAGAGCTGTGGTCAACTTCATATCAGCAACCTTGAGCTGCCTTAACGTGTTGCAGCAGGGAAGGCTCCCAGTGCCCGCATTTCAGGGGGGATGAGCCCCGGGAGCTGCTCAGGAGCAGGGCAGGAACCCTCAGCAGCGAGGAGTGAGCTCAGTTTTGCTTTCTCGGCTCTCCAAGCTGTAAAGACGTCGGTAACATACAAGAAAAGACATTTTTAGTTACATTATTATGAATAATTTTTAGTTACATTATTACGAACACATAAAAAAGGCTTAAGTTTTAAATTCGTGTGTTCATCCCAGCAACAAACTGAGCTGGTCAGAGACAAGGCAGGGGTTTAAATCCACCTTTACTTACCCTGGCGGGAGTCAGTAAGCGTGCATAGGGCGATATATACAATATATACAATATATACAATATATACAATATATACAATATATACAATATATACATCTTCAGCAAACGCCCCGATCGGATTTTTCCATAGATGTAACCATTTAGCAGGGCCATTCCTGAGCTCAGGAATTCCCAGGGCTGGGCAGATCCAGCTGCTGGCCAGTTTCTGGGGGCAGGAGCTCCTCGTGCTGCCTTAGGAAAGCTCCTGTTATCACCGCGGGCTGCTCCTGGAAATTCGCCTGTCAGGGACGATGCCGCAGCTCTGTTGGTGGCAGAAGATTGTTCCTCTGGACTTTTCTTAAAAAAATAAATAAAATGTCAAGCCCGAAAAGGAAGCCTGCTATATTTCAAATCCAGGGGCTGTAATCATGCTAATCCATATGAGCGTGCTAAAGCCAAGAAAATGCCTTTTGCATATGATGTAATCAGCCAGGGGACCCTATTTATAACCACCACTGGCTGGGAACACCTTCCCAGAAAAATACAATCAGGACAGCTTTCCCTTGGTCACATTCTTCCTCTTCCTCCCCGTATTTTTCACTTTTTTTGTGCTCTTTCCCCTACTTTTGCTGTCCTCCCTGCCTTAAACACAGCAACTTTTAAATTTTTATTTTAAACTAATGTTTCCTATGTATTCTATTTTATCTGTGCTTTAGAGCCACGCTGAGCGAAATCCCAGTCCTGTGAAATCAATACCAAAACTTCCATTGATTTCATATAATATATTCCTTTAAATTCAGTACAAATGCTCCACAGGAGTTGCCTATTTTAAGTATGGATCTACTGTACAGGGCTGTCAGTCTCTCAGCTGGATACATAAACCAGCGTGCTTTAATAAATTCATCGGTGTGGCTTGGGAGCTTTCTGGGTAATAACTGGAAATCTGTTGGTCATACTGAGCATATCAAGTGAGAAAGGAGAGGATTCATCAATGTGAATATCTATCTGTGGATCGATTGGTATCAATCTTGTTTAACAGTCTATTTCCTCAGGACACACTTTGGGAACAAAGAGCATTTCAAACTGTTGGTTAAACAAACAAATATAGAGAAGCTCTTTGGGCAACATGGGGGTGGAGTAAACACCAGATAAAAATGGTCAGCGGTTTCAAATACCTGTTAATCTCTTCCATTTTATATTGGTGAGTACAGAGTTTCTCTTGATGTAATGTGCCCATTAAAGTGCATCAAGAGTGGGGGGTTTTAAACCATTTTTCGCTTGCAGAAGAAAGTGGCCTGGAAACCAAAATTTGTTTCCTGACCTCCATGTTCAGTAGTTGTCCAGGGAGGAGGGTGACACCTTCTGCTCTGCGATATTTTGTTATCCTTAGCTAAACGAAACCCCCTTATGAGACGCTGTAAAAACAAAAGCAGCCCCCGAGAGAACACAGAACTAATTAGATCAGGATGCACTGCTTACCTCCATCTACAACATTAAGATATTTTATGCCTGTCCAGGTCCCCCCTCCTCAAGCACCACCAAAATAAAGACAATCCTGACCAGTGCTCGGCATGGCTGTGCGCAAGCACAGATTTTAGTACACAGTAAATGCTGTGCAGCCCCCGGGGGTTTGCAGGGTAAAAGTGCCGGTGGAGAACCAGGTGAAATGCGCCTGGGGGGTTGTGCAATGTCCTGTGGTGCTGTGTGGCTGCCGGAGGTGCCATCGCTTCCTTCCTCCTGCCGGCGAGTCAGATTTGGGTTCTCCACTCCGCACCACCCTCCTGAGCCGCCCCATCACCTGGGCTGGGTGTCTGTGGGCACAGCAGCTCCGCAGCTGCGGAACCCTCGGGGCGCAGGCAGGAAACTGAGGCACAGACCCTGCTCGATTGTTGCTGATGAACGCAATGCCAAGCGCACCCCGAGCGCGCCTCCAGCTGAACCGGATTCTCCTGAGCCCTCACCCCGAGTTCTCCCCCTCCAAATCACCAAAATCATCTCTTCATCAAATAAATCTCTCCAGTGCTTTCCAGCAAACCACTTCATTTTTCACAGACGGGGGGGATGGGGGTGCGTGTTGTTCTGCATTAAATCAAAAAGCAATCACGTGTCCCACAAAGATTTTGCGGTCCACATCTCCACGCATTCGAGGATCCTGACATTTTTGCTTATGCGAGATCCCTCTGGTTCCGGCGGGGGTCGGAGGGGCTGGGTGACTCCGCTGTGACACTGGGGGGCTCTACAGCCCAGTTCGGTCCCAGCCCAGCTGAGGCGGCTCCTGCAGCCACCTCCAGCCCAGGGACTGTCCCCAGCGCCACCCGCCCGGGGCTCGGGGGAACATTTACGGGTGGCTCACGTTCCCACGGAACCCGACAGCCGAAAAGGGCAGTGAAGATGAAAATTATTCCTCTCTGTCTTAACGCGGCCAACTTAGTGTGGGAAAACACTCTCAAAGCGCTGTTGCTTCAACTTTTTCACACGTGCCTCACGTTTTCACTCGCTGTTAAAAATACTACTGGCTCAGCTTCGCCTACTTCCCAGAAAGCGAGACTT
This sequence comes from Sitta europaea, assembly GCA_013400255.1. Classification (NCBI taxonomy): domain Eukaryota; kingdom Metazoa; phylum Chordata; class Aves; order Passeriformes; family Sittidae; genus Sitta; species Sitta europaea. Next base: position 538,218 of record VXBS01008578.1, read on the forward strand.
TAAAGAGTCTGCAAACAGCTGAACCAAACCAGCCTAATTACTCGCCGTCTGCATCCGCTTTTAAAGCCCCTCCAGTCGCCCACCCCACCGCGAGACCCCGAGCTCGCCCCTTCCACTATCGGGGCTCTTCCTTTGGCCACCTTATCGAGCGGCGAGGGGAAGAATGAGCATTGTCCCGGGCTTCTGCTTGCTTTAGGGGAGGAGGGGGGGAAAACTCTTTAAAGCACGATATAAACCGCGCAGGTGAGCCACCGGAGGTGCTGTCGGTGTGCGGGCTGCAGGGCTGCGCTGCCCGCTTGTTTGTTTTCCGGGGTGGCCGCCGTGCCCGGCCCCGCGGGGCTCACGCCTTTGTCGCCCGCCGGGACTACATGGCCCAGCGTGCCCCGCTGCGCGGATCAATGGGGCTGATTTGAATAATCTGTGAGCCCTTGGACTCAGGCCAATCAGCCGTCAGGGACCCATGATAAATCGCAATGCATTATTGATAATCATAATTACTCTGACATGCGCATTCCGCCCAAATTTCCCAACTCTAGGAATTTGTTGTGAAGAGGAAAATAATTGCTACTATTGCATGCTCCCGATGCTGGTGCACCATGTCGCGACGGAAGCAGGCGAAGCCCCAGCACATCAACTCCGAGGAGCAGCCCCCAGATGCTGCAAGTGGTGAGCGCAGAGGGGGCGCGGGGCGGCCGCGGGTCCCGGCTCGGCTGATGCGCGGAGGCGGCGGCCAGGGGCG
>VXBS01008578.1:539830-556404 GCA_013400255.1 Sitta europaea
TTTTTTTTTTTTTTTTTTTTCCCTCCCCGTTCTCATTTTAACAACCGAACCCTGGATGGAATCCCTCCGGGAGCTCTCGGCCGGCGGACCTTGCGGAGCTGTGGCCCCGTCTGGGGGGATTCTGCTGCCCGAGGGGTGCTTTGGGTGGATTTGGGGGGGTCGGGGCAGGTCCCGCACCGAGCCCCGGCCTGCGGGATCCGCGCTCTCCGAAATCCGCCCCGGCTCGGACCGCCCGCCAGTCCCCAAAATAGTCTTGATATTCCCCGCTCCAGGTGTGCCCGTAAATAATAAGTGATGAAGCCGCATAACAAAGTCGAAATTCCGCAGGGATTTGTCTGGGGCATTAGCGAGGATATACACATAATCGTAATAATAAAATCAAGCCCTTATCTCCTTTTTCGCAAGCATTCCCTTTTTTCGCAAAGCGATTTGGGACCCACCTCTGTGAACAATGCGGCGGGTTAAAGTGTCCGGCGAACCTGGGGATCCATTAACAGGTCAAAAAATCAGCAGGTGGTCACAGGGGAATAATGCTACATACTGAAAATTAGCATTTCCACAAAGGGCTTGAAAATGCCTATTGTGCTGGATTGCTGCCATTAAAAATCGGATTCATTCTTAAAAATACAGTATCAAACTGCAACTTTTTTTTTTTTTTTTTTTTTCCCTCAGGGAAAAATTAGCGTAGCTTTGCTTCAATTCTATCTCCGATTCGTGCGCTGAGCTCTGTAGAACTGGAGAGGGATGTTGGACAAGGAAGGGTTGAAGGAGGAAAGCCCGAGTTTTGTGGTGGTTTCTCTCAGGTTTGGTTCCGAAGGTGCTGCCGGGGACCGGCCGGCCCGGGCTGCCGGAGCATCCCCGGGGTGCCGCAGCCCTGGCAAGGGGCAGAGGGTGCCGTGGGGCGGCGGGGGGCCATGCCCGGCTGGTTTTTCCTTTTTACGTAAGTGAAACATTATATTCGAAGCAGGGATGGAGCCCTTTCGCCGGGCTGGGCGGCGTGTGACGTTTTGATAGAGCTGCTGCTCTAACCTTTGCCTCCTCCTGCTTGCTGTGGGTGGTAAGTTGATGTCAGGCTCACAATTAGGACTCTCATGCAGTTGACCTTGGCAGCGGGCTTTGGGCCGCTTAGCTGGCTCNCCCTCCCAGTGGGGTGGGATTGGTGCTGAGCCCCCCTCCCGGGGTGGGTGGGATTGGTGCCGAGACCCCCTCCCAGTGGGGGGATTGGTGCTGAGCCCCCCTCCCAGTGGGGTGGGATTGGTGCTGAGCCCCCCTCCCGGGGTGGGTGGGATTGGTGCCGAGACCCCCTCCCAGTGGGGGGATTGGTGCTGAGCCCCCTCTCGGGGGGGGGAATTGGTGCCGAGCCCCCCTCCCGTGGGGTGGGCATTGGTGCTGAGCCCCCCTCCCGGAGGTGTTGGTTCCTTTCGAGCCCCTCCCGATGGGTGGTTCAGTTCCGAGCCCCCTCTAGAGTGGGGATTTAGTTCCGAGCCCCTCCCCGGTGGGGTTTGCTTCTGAGCCCTGTTGGATGGTTCGGTTCCGAGCCCCCTCTAGAATGGGGGTTCGGTTCCGAGACCCCCCGGTTGGCCGGAGCGGGGCTGCGCCCCCCGGTCCCCGCTTGCCCCGCGGTTTTTTGCGCTCATTTCGCTCCTCACAAGCGTTTATTCGCTGCGGTTTGTTCTGTGCTCGGCGGAGTATCTCGCTTGAAGTTGTGGATAGGCCAAAGGGTGGATTAGTAGGGAGATAATCAAATAATTAAAGCCTGCAGAGAGAGCCTTGTAAGCACGTGGAATGGTGATTGTGGGTGTAAGGCGTTTCTGCCTGGTTCTTGGGCAGCTGACGAATTCTGTGTAAAAATCATCAAGGCCTTTGGAATATCTCTGTAAGTTGTCAGTCGTGCGTTTTACTTACTTAAAGTGATTTTTTTGTCGTAGCTAAAATGCGTTAAATGGTGTTTTTTTAGCGGGAGAAGGACGATTTGGGGCAGTTTGGAGTTCTTTGGAAGCCCTTTGCAGCTGGGAGCAGGAAAAAAGCGTCGGGGAAGCCCAACCCTGGGAGCGACAGCGAGCTGATGGCACAGGGTTCATGTCTGGGCGTGGAGGGTTGGTAATCAATCCTCCATGAGCTAATTTAAACTGGGGAAGTGCGTGGTTTTGTTAACCTAAAAGTAGTTGATCATATTAGGCTGTGGGGAAAGTAAGCACACCAAAGGTATTAAAACTCCTGAATAAAAATAGTGGGTGGGAAGGCTTGAGTTCTGTTTCATCCCAATTCGAGTGAAATAAAGTTGAGGAAAAAAGTTACTAATGGCTTAGATGAGTGGTAGGCTAGCACCACCCTTCTTGAAATCACATCAAGCCAGATTTGCTTCACTCCTCTTACTGTTTTCCTTTAAAAAAAAAAATAATTCGAGCAGTGTGGATTTTATCAGCCTTCCTTGTCGATGACCGCCTTGTCCTACACAATAGTGGATTTTATCCATCCATTTGCCAGTGATTCAATCTAACCCCCCTGCTGGGTTTACTGCATTCTTCTAACTTATTGGAAAACTAGATGCTGAGAGATAACATTCCTGAAATTCGGGGGTGGGGAGATAAAAAACCCCACAGTAGAAGTCCTGTCCCTGGGAAGCCTTTGGAGAGGGTTAAGCGAAGTGCACAGGGAATTGTTGTGGCAGGGCAGCCCTGGGTGAATGCTGGTGCAGTCGGGGGGCACCTGAGGAGCTCTGCTGGCCCCTCCTGGGCCGGGCAGAGGAGGCAGTTACAAATCACCATGGTTTTCACGGAAGCTGTTGGGTTTTTTAACAGAAACAGTCAATTGCTCCTTTGTTATTCCGGCTACTGTAAAATAACCCGGCGTCCTACTTGTGGATTTATCTAAAAAGCTTTCTGTAAGGTAAAAGGGAAAATAATGCATAACTTCCCTATTTGTCATGCAGCAAGTTGTTTCAAGCTCTGAATTGAATTTATTCAGAGTACTAAGCTAATGCTTCACTGTCAGGGAAATGAAAATATGTGACAGGGCCAGGCTGCCAACCCCTGCCCGCTGCTGCCCAGCACAGGGATCTTCAGATTACTGGAGTTTCTTTCTCTGAGATGGCAGCTGCTGCTCAGAACCAGAAAAGTTACCAGAGTTCCTCAGAATTAGGGAAATGAGGAGCGGGGGCTGTGCTGGAGATTGGGAAAGGGGCGCTGAATTTTGTGATCTTATCAATGCAGAAGTAGAAAAATAAGTCTTATCAAGGGAAAGGAGATAAATGATCGAGTGCTTTGAAGCAGTTAAAGTTTGAGGACTTGTCTAGACATTATCCTGGAATATCTCCGTGGGGTGGGCAGCAGTGTTTGGTGCAGACATTTCTGTGACACTGGAAAAAGTAAAAGCTGAGGTTACTTTTTAATATTTTGTGACATGGGAACCATGTGTTCTGCCTGGGAGGTGGGACTGGGAAAGCCCCAAACACTTGAAGATTTGGAAAAGAGATTTTTCATGTTTTAGTGTATTCTGTGAAATAGGAAAGGAATCAAAGACCTCGAGTCAGTGTAGAGTAGTTCTGGAAGTTACTGTCTTTTTTTAACCTAGGTACCTCCTTTCCAAGTCTATCTGCTCAGACTCTTGCAAAACAAGTTTAAAATAATCTGTTGATCCTGGCTGACTCTGTTGACCAAGTTCTGCTCCGTGTAGTAGCTGTACTTGTCTGCAGGCTGGACCTCCCTGTGTTTTTAGAGTTAAATCAGCTTCAGACACATCTTTAATGATGCTTGGGATGGGAAACGTGTGCTGCCGTTGTTTCTTTCACTTACAGGAGTTGTTTGGGCTGAAGGGCAAGTGTTTAGTTCTCCCTCTTTAAGTGGGAGGCATCCAGATATTTCTGATCATAGCTGTGCTGAGAACTCCTTTCCTCCCCGTTCAAGGACTTGTGCAGGTTTGGATTTATTGCTCTGCATATCATGGCAGAACAGGCCTCTGATACTTGCCAATTTTTGTGATTGATCGAAAGTTTGTTTTTAAAAGTGAACTTTCACATGTGCTTCATGCCACGCAGCATTAAAGGGTTGAAATTTGCTTTGTGGCACACACACAGTGCCCTGGTTGGGTCAGAAATGGCTGAGTTTGCAATATCCTGGCTCAGAGGGTTTTTACACCCCCAGCAGAGCAAGGTCGAGTCAGCTGGACGTGGCAGGACACACCCGGGGCTGGGGTGGCCACACCTCGCACACCCCAGAGCATCCCTCATCCCCTGAGGCTCCCTCATGCCGGGGGGTCTGGGCAGGGCAGGGGAGTGCCCCCTTCCCCTGTGCTCCGTGGGGCTTGAGCTCGCTGGGTGCTGGCAGGATTGGAGTTAATTACAGTGGGCTCCAGGATGTTCCAGCTGAGGGGGTGCAGTTCTGCTGGAGCCCTTCCACTGCCCCCTCCCTCTCTGGGCAGTTTTTCCTCCTGAGCCTCCAGCGGGCTGTGAGTTTGTTCTTCAAGAGATGGCAAGGCTGAGCAAAAACATCCTGTTTTGGTGATAATTTCTCTTAACCTCTTCCAGTTCAGATATTTCCCCGCATTTTTTTGTTTTTTGGCCACATGCAAATTCTGCTCAGTCTAAGCTGTGGGGTGCTGGTGGTGGGAGGACAGGAGTGGACTTGGAGCCCAGCTTGGCTTTCCCTGCCCCTTCCAAAATTGGGAGGTGGTGGCTGCAGCTGAGCAAGGCCTCCTGCCGGGATCGGAAATGCCTTGATGTAATTCTGCAAGCAGGGCTTGTTAGTTTTACTAATTTTTTAATAATCTTAAATGCCAATGGATACTTGAGAGTGTCAAGTTCCTCGAATTAATCATCTCTTTGCTACTGTGTCCGTTCAGAGACCATGTTTGGGGTGTGGTTTTGGAGGGTTTATGAGCCAACCTTGGCCTTGCTTTTGTCAATCCTCTTGGGTTGCGTCTACTTTTGTAATGGCAGAGTGGGAGTCTTTGGGAAGGGTACAGTAAGAATTGCTCCAAGTTCCTGTGTTAATGCTATTGTACGGATTTCTGAGAGATTTGAATTGCTCCAAGTTCCTGTGTCAGTGCTCTTGCATGAGTTTCTGAGGTGGTTAAGGTAGGGCACACACAGCAGTCAGCTCACGTGTGGTGGTTTACTCAGGGCTGTGATGCTTCCTCTCACCTTGGGTTCCTTTTAAGCTGTGTTGTGTAGGTGCTGCCTTGCAGGACTCTTGGGGGTTTTTACCTCTGTTCAGGGATTTGGGATAAGTCTCTTTTCATTGAGCCTTGGGAGAGTCCTTTTATGATATATTTTTTTTTTCTTGTAAACTGAACTGAGATGCAGATTTCTTTGGGTTAGTGAAGGAATTGGCATCAAAACAAAGATCAGAACTTCAGATCGATCTGCAAACTCGATTGCAGTGTCTTGTATCTTTAATTTGCAGTTCAGGTGGAGTCAGTGATCTTAATAGCAAATGCTTGGTTGAACTCTAGCAATTAATACTCTGACTTTCTTTTGTTTTAAGGGAGTCCACAAGACGTCCCAGGTGATAGAGATGGTGAAATGAGTTCCAAAAGGTGCCGCACAGAGGAAACCAAAATCTGTGAGAAATGCTGTGCAGAATTCTTTGTTCTCTCCGAGTTCCTTGAGCATAAGAAAAATTGCACTAAAAATCCGCCTGTTCTAATCATGAATGACAGTGAGGGAGCTGTCCCCCCTGAGAGCTTCTCCGAGGCTTCTCTGGGGGCCTTCCCGAGCGACCGAGTGGAGGGCAGGGCACGCAAGGACATTCAGGCCAAGGGCTGCACTGGCTCTGTGGAAAAGAGAGAAGTCAAAATGGATGCTGAACCCGTAGGAGGAATGTACCTTAAGATAGAGCCCCCGCTGGCACCCACAGCTCCTGGCCTGAGCTATCTGCCCAAACCCAAGGTCCCAAACACTAACGTGACCCTGCAGACGCTCCGTGGCACCAAGGTGGCCGTGAACCAGCGCGCCTCCGACGCCATCTCCTCCTCGGCGGCGGGGTTCAACGCCATCCCCATGATCCTGGAGCAGCTCGTGTGCCTGCAGCAGCAGCAGCTGCAGCAGATCCAGCTGACGGAGCAGATCCGCATCCAGATTGCCATGATGGCTCCCCACGCCCTGCACCCCTCGCTGGCAGCTGCTGCTGACCCGCTCAAAGCTCTGGGCGCCCACATGTCCCAGCAGCTCTCGGCTGCCGTGGCTTTGATCGGGCAGAAAGCTGGAAGCCAGAGCCTATCACTGGAATCCTTGAAGCAAGGAAAACTACCTCATTCTAACACTGGCATTGCAGCCGCCAGCTCGCTGGCTGCTGGGCTCTCCTCCTCCTTCCCCCTGAAGCCAGAGGGGAGCCGAGGCCTCCCTGGCTCCCTCTCACAGTTCCCAAATCCTTTGCTACCTCAGTCCTCCGGCTCGGTCATCTTCCAGAACCCGCTGTCGGCCGTCTCGTCCGTGATGGATTCCTCCAAGAAGGGGAAGGGGAAACCCCCCAACATCAGCGTGTCTGACAGCAAGCCGACCGCAGAGGAGCCATTCTTCAAACACAAGTGTAAGTTCTGTGGGAAGGTCTTTGGAAACGACAGTGCCCTGCAGATCCACCTGCGCTCCCACACCGGGGAAAGGCCCTACAAGTGTAACATCTGTGGGAACCGCTTCACGACCAAAGGAAACCTCAAAGTGCATTTTCAGCGTCACAAAGACAAGTACCCCCACATCAAGATGAATCCTTACCCAGTTCCTGAGCACCTGGACAATGTTCCTACCAGCACTGGAATCCCGTATGGGATGTCTGTGCCACTGGATGAGTCCAACCTGATCGTGGACAGCAAACCTCTCCTCACAACTCTGCCTACCTCTGCGACCCCTGGCGCCCCTCAGACCATCTCCAGCCTGGCTGGCATCAAGGAGTCTCTGCCCGGGATGCTCTCAGGTGAGCTGCAGTCGAGGCCCTCTCCCGAGAGCGAGGGTGGCTCCTCCTCGTCGGGGGCAGTCGGTCACGAGTCGGGGACGGAGCAGAGCTTGAGCTCGCCACAAGCCACCTGCAGCGTGAGCATCTTCCACGTGGGTGGCTCAAACGAGCAAGGCTCAGAGACATCAAAGCTCCAGCAGCTGGTTGAAAATATCGACAAATCCACTGCTGACCCCAACGAGTGCCTGATCTGCCACAGAGTGCTGAGCTGCCAGAGCTCGCTCAAAATGCATTACCGCACCCACACCGGCGAGAGGCCCTTCAAGTGCAAGATCTGTGGCCGTGCCTTCTCCACTAAAGGGAACCTTAAAACTCACTATGGCGTGCACCGGGCCAATACCCCCCTGAAGATGCAGCACTCCTGTCCCATTTGCCAGAAGAAGTTTACAAACGCCGTGGTGCTGCAGCAGCACATCCGCATGCACATGGGCGGGCAGATCCCCAACACGCCCGTGCCGGAGCCGCCCTGCGACAGCGCCGAGGGCGAGCCCGCCGTGCCCGAGAAGAACGGAGACGTCGGCCGCCCGGAGGAGGTCGTGGAGAGCATAGATGTGGAGGATGACATGGACTCTCAGGATGGCCCCAGGAGTTCCTCCAAGCCTCCTACTCCGTACGATGCACAATCAGAGTCGCCCGCCGCGGCCGCCGCCTTCTCGGGGGTTGCGGCGCTGGAGACCCAGATGAAGATGGTCGCCTCCTCGCTGGGCTTGCAGCGGCAGAGCAGTCTGAAGTCCAGTGACAACGGCTCGGCAGAAAGCGACGGCATGACCAACGACTCCTCCTCGCTGGGGGGAGATGCTGAGTACCAGAACGGCCGCAGCCCCGCCGCCTCCGAGGCCGCCTCCCTGCAGGCGCTGTCCCCCGCCAACAGCCAGGCCGAGAGCGGCAGCTCCAAGTCCCCTGCCTTCCCCAGCCAGGAGGATTCGGGCACGGGGAGTAAAGCAGAGGGGCCTGAGAGCGCTCCTGGGGAGATGGAAGGGGTTGTGGGAGCTTTGGATTTAACGTACGGCAATATCGGTCGGAAGGTGATTAAAGAGGAGCCTGGGCTACACTTTGCAAATGGAGAATATGGTGAGTAATGAAATGCTGGCAGGGATTTGGGGTGGGGCAGTAGGAAATCAATCCTAAAAGGACCAACAGGAAACAAAACTTCCTCAGCTTTCCCCTCTTCCTGCTCCTCTGTTTGGATAGGGGCTTAGGCCCTGTAAAGTTTTCCTGGCTAAGTCAGGCCCAAAATTCAAAGTGCTGTCATCTCCTTAAAATTAATGTAGACTGTGCACTCACTGTCTATCATGAGCTCACTTTTGATATTTTGTTATGGCTCTTTAAAAATACACATTTGTGTTTTAAGGGAAAGCTGCTTATCCCAAGAGTGTGACATGAAATCCCTGCAGTATTTTGTAGAGTTTTCAGGCTCTCTAGCTTTGAGGTTAAGGTTGATCTATATTTGACCTGAAAGACTTTCTATTTCATAAGCTCACCAACTAACCCAGGGCTGAAGTGACTTGTTTTGGGGTGTCCTAGGAAGTGTGGTGGGCTCTGCACTTCAGGCACGTGCACCTTCAAAGGCAGGGCCTCGAGTCTCAGCTGGGCTCAAGCTTGGAATCAGGATTAAGTTGGGATGAGCTGCTGTCCCTGAAAATCAGCCTTCTGATTTGTTTTAGTATAATGGAGTCAGTTCTCATGAATTGTAAGTCAAACAAGGATCATGTTTGCATTCCTTTGTAAAAGATCTCACCTGATGGACTTCTCAAGTGCCCAGTGGGGATGGAGAGGTGGGAACTTCTCTGTCCAACCTCTGCTCACTGCCCAGACACTGAGAGGTGCGAGGTCAGCAATAAACTGGAGAGTTCTTTTCTTCTTCTCTGCCTGAACCCTGCTGTGTGTGTGCTGTGTTCCCTGTGTGTCACAGTGCCATCGAGCATCACCTGTGCCCTCCTTGCAGGTGGCAGGAGCATCCCAGCTGCGTTTGTCAGGGCGCCCCCAGCCCTGATCAAGATGGAGCTGCCCAGCGATCGCCCCCTCAGCACTGGCCACTTCCTCGGGCCCCCAGCCCTGTCCCCTGGGGTCGCCCCTCTCCTGGTGCCACGGCCCAAGTTCTGCCGTCCTGCCAAACAGCACATCTGCACTACCTGTGGCAAGAACTTCTCCTCTGCCAGCGCCCTGCAGATCCACGAGCGCACCCACACCGGGGAGAAGCCCTTTGCCTGCACCATCTGTGGGAGAGCCTTCACCACCAAGGGGAACCTGAAGGTGGGTCCTGCCTGTCGCCATCTCCTTCGGCTGGAGAGGGAAAGACTTTCTGGTATTTGCCCTGCCTTTCAGACAGCACTGATTTTCTTTTAGCTCCTCGAATACTTACCTTGTCTCCTTCCTGAGTTTCCCCACACAGTTTTTTGTGTGTTACTGGGGTCACCTGCAGGTCTTTGCTGCTTCCTTTTGGGATGGAAGGGGAGGCTTAGCCCTCACTAAGCAGATTGCTTTCTTTAATTTGGATTTGGATGTGTCAAGACATAAGCATTTCACAGACTGCTACAGATTGCTGCCTGCGAGTAAATGCATTGCACTGCACTGCTTGAAATTTTGTGAGATGAGGAGGGATAAACCAGGATAATCCTGAGATGGCACAAAGTGCTTGGGGATTGTGTCTAAGCACATGCTGAAGGAGTGCTGCCAGTCTGTCCTTCTGCCAGGTGAATCCATTTGTCCTGTGAGGGACTCAGCTCCCTCACTTGTCCAGAGGCTTTTCCTTCTCTGTGAGAGCCTCTTCAGGCTCCTCAGTCCTCTTGCATAAATGCTGATGGGGAGAGAAAATACTCTGCAGTGTGTGAGCAGTGCCTTGCTGGAAGCACCAGCAGAATGTGGTGTGGAAGATTTCAGCTGAAGTGAACCTCTCTGCCAAATTACTTGGTGGTTTTTTGCATTACTTGGTATTTTTTTCAGTAAGGTCTGTTTGCAGCAGATAACATGGCTTCTGTTTTGGGGGGAGAGAGGGTGTCTGCCAACACCACTTATTCCAAGTGTAAAACACAGTCCTCCAGGCCCTCTAGCAGCCAGTTCCAGCGAGCCATGGTGATGTCAGGCACTGGAAGGACTGTGCCTTACACATGCCAGCAAGGGAACTCTGGCAAGAACCACCCAGCTGAAATCTTCACCTGAATGCAAATGGAACAAGCCTGACTTCCTTGGGCCACTTGGCTGCGAGCAGAGCAGAATTTGGGTGCCCCACTGTTGTGTCAGGTCTGGGGGATGTGCCAGCCCTGTCTCCAGCTGTGTGCCTCAGCACAGCTGCTTTCACACTGTTCTCAGTCCTAGGTCTGTAGAGAGCAGAGCTCCCCTGCTCTCTAGGCTCCCGACCTCCCCGAGGGAGGTTTGAAGAAGTGGTCTGAGAAAGCACATCTTCAGGGGTGTTTGTTCTTCTCCATGGGGTCCAGACAAGAGTGCAAGGACCTGATTTCCAAGCTTTTTACCCCCATCTGTCCTGGGGTGTTACCATGGGGGGATAGATGGAATGGGACAGGGAGCGGCTATCTAGGGACACACCAAACCCATGGTGGGGTGGAAAACCAACAGACCACTTGAGAAACCCCAAATTTAACCCCCCACCACCACCCCCCCAGAGCCAGAGCCACGGTGTTAACAATGCTCTGTGCTTCCCCCCTCTCTGGCAGGTGCACGTGGGAACCCACATGTGGAACAACTCCGCGCGCCGGGGCCGGCGCCTGTCCATCGACAACCCCATGGCCCTGCTGGGCTCCGACCCCAAGAAGGTGTCAGAGCTGTTCCCCAAGGAGCTGGTGGCGCCCTCGGTGAGCCTGGACCCCGCCGTGTGGAACCAGTACGCGGCCGTGCTCAGCACCGGGCTGGCCGTGAAGAACAACGAGATCTCGGTGATCCAGAGCGGCGCCCTGCCCGCGCCCGGGGGCTCCCCCAGGAACTCTGCCCCGGCCCCCAAGGCTGAGCCGGCCCCGGGGGCTGCTGCCGAGGCTGAGAAGGCGGGAGCTGCTGCAGACACTGTGCCCAAGCACCAGTTCCCCCTGTTCCTGGAGGAGAACAACATCGCCGTCAGCTAAGGACTGCGCGGGAGCTCGCCGACAGAGAGAGCAAATAGAGAGAGACACAAACCTATATTTTTAAGAGATTCCACTTCGGCCTCCTATTTTTTTTTTTCCTCTTGACGTGCAAATGATTTTATGGTTGTCTTTGTAAGAGTTGCCCAGAGTACAATCATGATATTGCTTTGCAAATAGTAATTAATAAAGAATAGGATTTTCCTTCTATTTGGAAAGATGCGGGTCTTGCAAAGTAGTTCTTACGTGTGACTTTAATGTGTACAAGCCTTACAGATGTTTCTACAACTTGAAATTCCAAAGGTTAGAATATTTACCTCTTTGTTTAGAGTGATAATGGGGGTTTTGAATAGAGTGGAAACAACCTACTGTTGATGGAAAAGCTTCTATTTACTGATGAGAAATGGAAACTATTAATGCGGGTAAATATCCTAGAATGTCTGCCACCCTCTTAGAATTTTTCTGTTTGGATTTTTGGCTCTGTGTGGTTTCTGAATGTACTTTTTCTTAATAATGGCTATAAAAACTACAAAGCTGGGGTTTTTTTTTTAAAGATTCCTTTGGTTTTTTTGCCTCAGAAGTTCTATGAAAAGCAAGTTGCTGTTTTTTAGTCACTGCTCCTAAGTAATTAATTCTTTGTGTTGTTGACTGCTGCTTATTTAATACTACTACTAGGACAGTCCTTCAAGTGTAGTGCCAAAATTCCTGCTTCCAAAGATGTGCAGTTTTTCCTAGATGTTTTATTTCAATACCAAGAGCCCCAAACAAGCATGGGAGGGTATGTATATACTTTTTTATTGTTTTTTTTTGTTTTTTGGTTTTTTCCTCTTGAAAGGGAAGACTTGCCTTGGGAAGTCAGGTCTAAAAGCTCTGCAAGGAATCTCAGGTGACTGTTGCAATTTGCCATGGGAACTGGTTTCCTTAGCAAGAGACTTTTTGTTTTTATTTTTCTTTTGTTTCGTTTGGGTAATTTAGGAGATCAGTCTGTGTAAACCTGTATTTAAATATGAAGTATTCATGCTTAGATTAAATGTTTTGTGGGTTTTTGGATGGCATTCCTACTCTGGTCATTAAGGGTTTTTTTGGTGGTCTGTGAGCTTGCATTCCACCAAAATGGTAATTAATGATCCTTGTGTTTTGTTTGAAGGTTGCTGGGATAGTCATCTGGATTCTAAGTTATCTACCTCATTTTTTCCTTTTGTAGTTGTAGTGTCTATTTTTTCTAATAATGACCACTGTAATGACTGAGATTCAAGCAGATGCTTCCATGCACTATGTGAAACCAAAACCTGATGTATTACTAGTGGAAGCACCTGAGGAGTTGCTGGACTGACCTTTCACTATTCCTCGAAGGCCTGCTGGAACTGGATGTGTCATGGGATGTGAACCAGGCTGCCAAGGGAGCATTTGGTGTGGAAGGACTGGAGGAGGGAAAGGAACCTGGCTGTTGACTGCAGGAAATCTTCAAGTCCAGTCTCTGTTGTGGAAGGCCCCAGAAATGCAGATTTACCAAAAGTTTGTGTGATGTTGTTGCACCTGACTCTTGCTTATGATCTCTGTATGCCGAGTTGTGCCTTTCCTGCTGGACTTGTGGGTAAGAACATACCAGTACCTGTTTACACTGTAAAATGGATATTGTTACATAGACCATGCAAAAGGCATCCCAGTTGTCACGTTTCTACATTGTGAATGTATGACTTCTGAGAACTCTGTAGCTTTGAGTATCTACTGATGCTTTTATGTTGACATTTTTGAGAATAAATTTTGGGATGGCTTTTTCACACTTGGTGCTTAATGTTTTTCTGGCAGAAAGCTTTTTGTCTCCTGAGGAGCGAGTTCAAGAGGCAGCGTGCTGCTTCACTCCAGGGACCCGAAATCCAGGAGCTGAGTTAGGCTTTAGGTCATTACTTGGAACAACAGGAGCCAGGAAGGCGTGGAGGAGCCCCAGATCCATTCCTCAGGAACAGCTGGGGTTTGATGCAGGGGTTGGGACGTGCCAGGGATGTTGATTTCCACACTGGAATGACAGGAATATGTGCAATGGTTTTTGTACTGTGATCATCCTGCAAAGGGAGAAAGAATAGGAAGTTGTCAAATAGCCAGTGCCTGAAGATGCTGGCTGCACAGAAAAGGGATAAATAACTTCCCCTAAAGAGCAAAGAAAAACACTTCTGAGGCCAGCCCTGATAGGAGGAGGGCTGAGATCCTCATTCTTGCAACATCAACCATCAAATGTGTTTTTGCCCATAGGAGGTAACAGAGGAAAAATGGTGCAGAGAGCCAGGGAACCCTAAAGCTGCACCTTTCCAACATCAGAGCTGCCTGATCACGGCGCTCCTCGCTCAGTCCTTGGAAGTGCAAAGAAAGGCAGAAAGCAAACGCTTGTTTTCTCATCACAGCGGGGCTCTGGCCCACAGGTGTGCTGGCCCTGAGTGGAGCTGTGTCCCACAGGTGTGCTGGCCCTGCAGCTCCTGGGGCAGTGGGCTCACTCAGCCTGTGCCTGCCTTGCCCCCGTGGGCAGCAGAGCCCAAATGCTGTGAGCACAGGGGCACTGCAGGGCTGTGCCCAAAGCTGTGCCAGGCTGGAAGGGGCCAAGATCCCTGGCGAGGGCACTGCCAGCCAGTCCTGGATCTTCCCCAGCACCCGGGGGCCAGGTGGGAGCCCCCTGAGCCTGTCCCCACAGCAGGAGCTGGGCTGCAGGGGAGGGTGTGTGCAGAGCTGGCAGGGCTGGGGCTCTCCTGCTCTCCCGTGTGTGAGAGCTCAACCAACGCCTTTGGAGAGTCGGTGGTGAATCCCCACAGCGGCCAGCGTGCTCAGCTCGCAGCAACAGCCACAGTTGCAGCTTAACAATTAAAAGAGACAGCTGATTGTGTCTTTGGTGATGTGAGCAGGAGCAAGTGTTCCTGCAGCGGCAGGGTGAGCCCGGTGTGTGCACTGTCTCTGCTCATTAGCCTCTCCTCTTGCCTGGAGGAGTTTGTGTTACTGCTTACCTTGTCCCCCACACAGGATTTGCAGGCTGTTGCTATTGTGTAAGTAGCATATGTGCTTGCAGGAGCTAAGGGAAAACCTGGCTTGCTTGAAATGTTAAATTTGAACTTCAATGTTGCATTGCTTAAAACAAAAAAGCCTAAAGAGTAAGTACGTTTGCTTTACCTTACTGTATTAACTCTAGTATTCCTCTAAAGAAAGATTTCTTTTAACTTGCCCTTTCTGTTCACAGCTTCCCAAAAAGTCCACGGGAACTCTGAGGAGGGAATTTGACAATTGTATTGAGCAGCTCTGGGCTGAGTTCAGCTGAGCTTTGCCTTTGCACAGCTGGCAGTGGGGTTGGTAACCACAGCCTGGAGCAAAGGGGAAATGAGCACGGAGCTGGGATCAGCACGGGGGAACAGCTGGCTGGGGTGCTTGGACTGGTGGGCTGGCAGAGAGGAGCTGCAACAAGGAAAAGAGATGAGTCTTACAGCAATTTTCAATTTTTGTGTGTGTGTGTTGAAGGCCATGGTGCTCCTTGCAGGGTTTCAGCCTGGAGTCAGGGAAGGGGATCGTTTCTGTCTGCAGAATCTCAGTGTGGGCAGAAGGCTGCCCTGGTGTCTGTGTGATCCCAAGAGCTGCCTGCTGACAGCTGAGGCTTTCTCGGTGCTTTCCTGTCCCTGTGCTCAGGCCAGGGGCTCCTCTGCCTGCCCCTGCCCGGCCTCCCCGCTGGCTGGGGTGTGCTGAGCACACGTGTTTGACTGCAGCTCACATTCACCACTGACCTAGAAAAGCTCCTGGCACTGCACAGCCACAGCAGGACAGGAAACAGCTCAGAGGCACAGAAAGAGCCAGCAATTACACACTCCTGGAGCCTATTACTGTGCTATCTCTGGTGTTATCACGGCTCCTCTTTTGTGCACTCTGAGTTCATTGCAGTGCTCTTTGCAGCATTCTGGTTGCTGCTGGTGCTGCCTGGTTTGTTGGAAAGCTTGCTTGTTAATGCCTGTTGTGATTTTGGGCTGGACTTCCCAGCCACTCTCTGGCAAAAACACTTTAAACTTCTTTATTAACGTATCTGATTGTCACACCTCACAGGCCAAAGATTCACTTCTCTGGATTTGCAGAAAGTGAAGTCTCAAGGCAGAATGAGAACAGGTGGATCTTGTCATGGGCCTTATTTCCCATACTTGGTTTAGGCAAAATCCACACATGACTAAACATTTGTGTGCATCTCTAAAGAAAACTAAAACCCCAAGCCCAGTAAAAGTCACAATATCTAGTGCTATTAAATGTATTCTGTATTCTCAGTGATGATGCAGAATTAGTCCTGAAATCTGTTCACCTGCTCTTCCCTGGCTTTGCAGCTCTCTGCACGTGATGACAGAGGATGTTTGTAAATCAAGTTACCTGGGTTGGCTTTGCAGCCCTTCCCGGTCCTGTTGATCCACTTGGCAAAGTTTGTTTTAGAAAAATTTGTCTCCATGCAGTCTAGATGTTCAGAATACCAAACATAACTTTATAATTTTTTTTTTTTTTTTTACACACTTTTGGTTTTCGTTCCCACGAAACCAGTTTGATCGCTTAGGTCCTTAAAGTTCAGCACACATTCAGGTGATTTGCTGCCTCGGGGTACCTAAATTTCTGTATGTGTTGAAAGTACTCCACCCTTCTCAAGTCCCAAAGTCCAGATTTGAAAAAACATCAAGTTCCTTCATTACTTATTCTTCTGTTTCCCTCTCAATTCTTCCAGTCTTAAATGACAAAATAAGTATATTATGTAGGGATTTTGAGTTTTGTTTTTTACTTTTTATAAAAGTTGCAAATATAAAACGTGTAACGAATATTTTCAGTTTATAGCTTTACATTTTTGTGTCACACAGGAACAATATGGTAAGAATTCACAGAACAGCTACAGCTAATAGATCATTTCAAAAACTAACAAAATACAAATATAAAATGCAAGTGGGAGTTTATTTGTCTAGAAAGCCTTTTTCTTCCTTCGTTTCTTAAGCTGACAGCTGTCCTAGCTGAACGACAGTTTGACTATTATGGTTTTAAAAATTAGGTGCTAAAGGGTTGTTTTCTTCTTGATCCACAACGTACAATTATGCTGGGAAGAAAAAGATCCTGCACAAAGCCTGCACTTCCTCAGAGCAGCGTGAGCAGTGTCTGCCCTGAAACTTCATTATGAGAACGCCAAATGTTCCTGCACAGCAGAGCCCGTGGCAGTGGGAGCTTTATTGTAGTTTCCCTTAGCAAGTGTTGATGGATTTATGGAGGGCTTCATTAAATATAGGCTTAAAGGATATCCGCTATCGCCCACTTGTCAGAAGCAGAACTCGTATCAAAGCCGTGCGTGCGGCTCCGAGCCGCAGGTGTTAACAGCGCCCGATAATCTGGGAGTGTTTAACTCCCCAATTAATCGCAGTGGTCTTGTCCGAGCTCAGCGCTCTCGGAGATAAATTTCCCAGATGAACGCACCCCGTGGGGGCCGGGGGCGCTCGGGCAGCGCTCGCACCTGGGCCGGGGGGTGCTGGGCTGGGGGTGCTGGGCTTGGGGGCGCTGGGCTGGGGGTGCTGGGCTG
>VXBS01008578.1:560270-614429 GCA_013400255.1 Sitta europaea
GTGTCCGTGTCTGTGCCATCGCCGCCGTGTCACCGTGTCCGTGTCACCGCGGCCGCACCCGCCCGGCCCGGCTCCTCATCCTGCTCCTATCATCCCTGCTCGTCATCGTCCATCCCCGCTGTGGCGCACGGCAGGGCTGGAGGATCCCTGGGCCGAGGCCGGGGAAGGGCGCAGGGCCATCGCCGTGTGTGTAACAAAGGCCCGGCTCCCATTAACTGTATCCGCCCGGCAATACAATATCCTTGCGTGCCATGTTGCCATCGCCCGAGCGTGCGGTGCGCCCCGAAAAGAGACGTCTGGTTGTGTTTATACCGCTGTTCCCATGCAGGAAGTTGAATAAGAAGAATGGTTTTCCAATACTCTTCCATTATGAAATCGCAGCACTGTGCAGACAGGTTGGTTTGCACACAGCGGGGTGTAGGTGGTCTCCAAGTCACCTGGCTGTCAATTATCACAGCATTTCATTGGGCCCTGGAGAATTGGGGGTTTTTAAACCTGGCAAGTGATGTCAGCAAAATAAACCAAGATATTGAAGGAAATCTTCACTGCTCGAACAAGGGGGAATAGACACGTTTGCCTTGTTTATGTCTGCTTGGTCGTTTGTGTTCAGAGCCCAGTAATTGACATTATTGGACGTTGTTCATTCAGCATTCGGGTTGTTCCTTGCCGGCGGTGTTTGTGCTGTTGCTGTGGCAGTGCCCCCGGCAGGGAGGTGTGTGTGATGCTGCAGCAATGCCCGTGCCTGTGTCACTCGCACCGCTGAGCAAGTGCCACAAGGTGCAGCCACCGTGGCCTTGCCTTTGGTGATGTGATTGAAGGCAGTGGGGAGAGCTGAGGGCCTGGGAAATTTCTCAGAGCTGCTCCAATGGTTTCTTTTCCTGGAGTTCTCTAATCTCCAGCAAGAGCCTCTTGGGTGTTCTAGTGTGGTTAGTGCTGCCTAGCAGAACCTGCCCTCAGCTAACCCAAGCTATGGTTCATTGCCTGTGGATTCTGCCTGATTAGCAGCCTCAGAGAGGCTTTCCAGTGGTAGCAAAAAATTCCAGCAGCATGGGAAGGAAGCTTGCCGAGGGTTTTTACTCAATAGCAGCTGAAATAAATTGGATTTGAGGTTTCTCTTTGGTGTGATAATTGTTTGGGGGTGGGATTTGTCATATATGGGGAGCACTTGTTTTAGTGATGTGATCTCTTGGTATTTGATCAGGTGATGGAGAGCAAAGCATTGAAGTCAAGCCAATCTAAACTAGTGCTATAAACCATAGAAGAAATCATCCAGCAAGTCGAGGGGTCTCTGGTGTCACAGCCAGAATAGAGCCCTGGCAATCCTAAGCCATAATCAAGGCCTCCTTTCTTCTGTTCCCTGTGAGGAAAAATCCAAACAAAAGCCATCCACTTGATGTTCCTGGATGCACTTGAAAACCCAGGATAAGCAAGTGTTGATGGGCTTCACTTTACCATAATCCCAACTGGTTTCTACTGGGGAGGTTTCCCCACCAGTGGGGGTTGAGTTTTCAGACAGATTTTTGTTGATGTGATCTTCTGGAGTGGGGAGCAGATCTCTGGTCATGATTGACTCTATAGAAATCTTTGTTTTTTGTTAAAACAAAAGTGAGCAATGCCTGATTCACCTGTAGGGCAGGTGCCATCCAGCAAGGCTCTCATTACCCTGAGCCTGTGGCATGCTTTGAGAGGAAGCCAGGGAGGAACTGGCTGGGTAGGCTTGCAGAGGTGAGGGATGGCTCAGACAGTTCAGGTCTGTGTCAGAGAGAATCCAGTGCTGGATGAACGGGGTGGAAGAAGTGGGGATCTGTTCCTGAGCACAGCTTCAGTGGGGCTCCTCCTGCTCCCACGGGAGGCTGAGCTCTGCGTTCCCTGCTTGTGCCTTGAATCCAGCCGTGTTCCCAGGGGCTTTGCAGCCTCTGGAGAGCACTGTGAGTGCTGTGCCAGCAGGGCAGAGCTGCAGCAGCACTGCTGGGACGGGACTGAGCTCCCCAGGGCCCAGTTCTGCTGGGGAATGGAGCTGCTGGAGGAGCCCAGGTGCTCTGCTCAGCACATGCCACAAGCCTTCCCCTAAATAGCTCGTGGTGTCAGCCCTCAATCCTGCAAGGCTTCTTCTAAAGCAGCAGACTGCTGCTGCCGTGGGCAAGGCCTGGATGCAGAGCTGCAGGGGAAGGAGGAGCTTTACAGGAGCCCTTGCTGAGGCCCTGCCATTGTGCTGCCTGTGTCCTCTGGCTCTGTTTGAAATGGCAAATTCCATTTGGGAGTCACCAGAGAGCGGCAGTGGCTCCTGCCCTGGCTGTGCCTGCGTGGGTGTGCCTTGGCACATGCAGGGCTGCCTCCCCACAGCCAGGCTGCAGGAACTGCAGCCCCCTGCCCCTTCCAGAGCCGTGCCAGCTGCAGTGGCAATGTGCCAGAGCGGGTCACGTCCTGTGTCTCGTGTGCAGGTGCATAAAGGGTGAGGGGTCGTGCATGGCTCTGGTTTTCTTCAGCCATGGAAAATTTGTCCCCTGCTTTTGGAATAATGTCAGCTGAGGCTTGGTTTGTGTATTTAAGGTGCCAGGCCCAGCTCGTGAGGGTCATAGAAACAAAATCTGGGAAATGGGCGTGGTTTAGAAGTGGCTAAATATGTCGATGAGCTTCAGCACTAATTTGGCAAATGCTGCCTCAGTATTGCACAAATGTGGCACTTTTTTCCCGTTGGGTTTGTTTTACGTGGAAGTATTTTTTGTTTGAAATGCAAATACTCCACTGTCAAACATACTGCAGTTATAAATAAAACCTGCTCCTTGCCAGTGGCTGTTCACCTGGCAGCTGACAGTCAATCAACCTCTTACATCACCACTGGGAAGGTGTTTTTGTCAGCAAACACAACGCCAGGTGAAGTGCAGAGCAGACCTGTTCCTCAGCTCCTCCTGTTCATTTGGATCCCTCTGCAGATTAAGGGCAGCACCACTGGCAGGACTGAGTTTCAGGTACAGTTTGCACCCAGAGAGATTCTTTTCAGTGGTTGTGACTGTTTGAGGATTTGTGACTTTGTTTCCTGTTGTTATTTTTGCCAAGTTATGATTTAAAATGCGAATTGCACAGTGCTGTATAAGCTGTCTTCGTGGATTTTTTCATGCTCTTTCTGTAAGGTGATAATTTTTCAAGCCCATTACCCTCATTTGCTAGTTTTGTATACTTCAGGGCTTATTGCAGGATTGTTTTTCAGGCCTTCAGCTGCAAAATGGAGAAGGAGAAATGTTCAGGAATGTGTTGCTAAACTTTTATAGAGGACTGTTTACATTTCTGTAACTTTGTGATTCCTATTCTTGGGAAGTGCACATTCATTTTATCAGCAGCAATGTAAACTCTCAGCTGTTTTTCTAGACAGCCTTTCCCTTTCCAGGATGCAGTCTTTAGATTTCATGATGGAAAATATTTTATTATTCCTAATAATGCCTTTGCTCTGGGCAGAGATTTTTACAGTAATGAAGCAGCACCTTCCCTCATCCTCTGCATCTCTAAGCTGCAAATTAAAAATAGGGGTGGTAGCCAGAGAAACAGCAGCTCACAGAACTACGGAGTGCCTGCAAAATTCTCTCAGGGAGGAACAAATAAAGTAACTGGAAAAAGCTGACAGCTCCAGTCAAAAGGACTTTTGATTTAATGGGCACCAAAGCTAATCTGAAAACATATTTGTATGTGCTCAGATTACTTTGTTTCTGGTGCCCATATGAATAGATTTTTCTTTTTTAGATTAAGATTATTTAGTTTACAGAGGAGAAAGGGAAAAGGAGAACTAATGATTTTACTGATTCTTCTCTGGTGAAGTTTAAGACATCACTGAAAATTTTAAACATAATTAAAAAATTAGGCAATTAGCTACCTTTGGGAGGAGTGATAAACATCTGCCAGGAAAAAATGAGCACATGGTTCTGTGCTTGAGAAATGACTCTGTTCTTACCAAACCTTCATTTTTAACTTATTTCAGCAATTCCTGGGCTGGCACTTGAGCCATTATTGCGGGATAACATTGCTGCCAGTGCAGGGTTTGTGTGGTGCCCACCCAGCACAGCACAGGAGGGGGAAACACGGTCCCAGAGAGGAGAGGGTTAAATCCCAGCGCTGGCCGTCAGGAGTGCCTTCAGAGCAAAACTCTTGGGACGTTTATGGGGTGAAAGTGCGAATTTGCTGTCAGGATTTTCAGCACAGGAGCTGCTGGCTGGGCTGGGCTGGGCTGTAGTGGGATTCCCAGGCTGGGATTGCTGAGGAACATTCCAGGGCTGCAGCCTGGGGCTCTCAGTGCTGGCTGTAGTATTTATTCTGTTCCTTGGGAATTTATTAATTAAACACTTTACAGAAACCTCGTGCTGTAAGGCTGTGGAGGAGACTCCCAGCAGAAATGCTGGATGTTCTTGGGCATCCGTGCTCCTGATATTTCCCTTCAAAACTTGCTAGGCAGGAAGTTTTTTCTTTTGTTTGTCTAATTAGGTTTTCAGTTTGTTTCCCCTGTAATTCAGGAGGTTGTAAAAACTGACTCCAGCCAGGCAGGGATTTCACAAACCTGTCATTTTTACTCGGCAGATTCTCCCATGCCCTTTCTTGTGTATTCCTGGAGCTGCATTATTTTTAGGTTTCTCAAAACCGAAAAAACCTTTAGGTTTAGTATTTTTAAGTTTCTCAAACCCTGTAGTAGCACAGCATTTTTAAATTACCATTCTTACAGCAACATGTTTGTGGTGGAAATGCTGCAAGAGGTCACCCTATTGTAAATATTATGATATAGGTGTGGGGTATTTTTGCTGTTGAGTACAATCCCTGTAAGAGGCCCAACCTAAAAAATAAACAAAGGTAAATGGTTTCAGATGTCTGATTGCAAGGACTGACTTTTTTCCTAACTGGAAAGCACATTGTGATGAAATAGGGTGTGTGGGCACCAGGTTTGCTCCCTTGGGTAAAGCTTCTTTTTGGAGCCTTTTCTCCTTTGTGAAAGAAGGAAAAACACTTTTTTCCTCCCTTTTTTCTGCGTAGCATATCTGTGTTCTGTTGGATCCAAATACCTCCATGTCCACTACTTTCTGTTCAAATATATTTGGGAAGCAAGTGGCTATTTGTCTTAGAAAAAAGCAAACTGCAATTAGAAGGTTTCCAGCTCAGAAAATGCACTTTTGTAGTAGAGCTTCTTAATGTGAGTGTTTAACACCAATTTTGCCATTTGTCTGGTCTTGGTAACCAACTGCCTTTCAATGTAGATTTTATACATAAATGTGGGGAAAAAGAATCTACTAGTTAGGTTTTTTTTTAACAAGCAAAAATAGTTTGTAGAGGTGACAAAAATGGAGAGTTTCAGGGGCAAACAAAACTTTTTGGTTATATTTATATTAATTATGGGGTATGGTACTTCTTGGCACACACTAGAGAAAATTCACCTTTCAGTGGATTGTCTGCAACTCTTCATGAAATAGAATAATGTCCAAGAGATTTGATTAAGGAAAAGTCCTTGTGGGTAATTCTAAAAGCCTATGAGGAATCATCTTGCCAGTCAGGCTGGTGAGTGAAGGGCTGTGCCTGCTCAGGGAGCACTGGCTCCTGTGGTGACACCTCTTTATTTCTGGAAACAAAGTTGAGTTTTACTCCCCTTCTTTACTCAGGGAACTGACTTAACTGATAACACTTCTTTCTATTTGCAGCCAGCAGGGCTTGGAACATTAAAAATTAAGTTCTTTGTAGGTAAGCACCTTCTGTGGGGTGAGTTCTGCTCAATGCACTGGTGCAGCCAGGACTGCCAGGGTGCTTTGTGCCCTTCCTTCAACACTCATTTCTTTGTTAGCCTCCACTGAACTGAACTTCTGGGGCAGAATGCTCGATTCAAGAACAAATCTTTGTGGTACATTCTGGAAGGATGTTTTGTAGGAGTTCTGAAGGTTTGGTGATCAGTGTGGCTGATGCTGGCTCTCCCAAATGTCAGTGAGATTCAGTAGGTCTGTCCTTAAAGGAACAAGGGCATTGCCAAGGGGTTGGCTTTCACAAAGCAGAAAAATGCCCTTTTGGGGTCTGGGAGGTGGCACTGAGCAGAGAGGCTTTTCCAAGGTACAGAGGGATGGCTGGTACATCTGCCTCTTTCCTGGGGGGCCTGACCTGGGTTTGATTTGTAACGTGGGGCAGGACAGGGTTTTGCTGCCTGCAGTTGGTGTGAGCAGAGTGCCAGGCTGGAAGGTGCTGCAGGGGGGTGTGAGCCAGGGAAGTGTTAGAAATGAACTCCTTGGTCAGTCCCTGGTCCTCCTGCAGGTGCTGTGAGTGCCTGAGATGCTGTGGGAGGAGGGACCCGAGGCCTCGGTCGGTCTGGCTCGGGCACCCGGAGAAGAGGGAGCAGAGGTACCCTCGCAATGTCATCAACAACCAGAAGTACAACTTCTTCACCTTCCTCCCTGGGGTAAGCATGGGCAAAGTTGCTTTTCATCACCCCACCCCAATGCTTTCCCCGTTTTTCAGTGGTTTTACAGTAGATGAGTGCAGAATCTGGAGGAAATGATGGGGTCGTGTTTGGTTGGCTTCTTGCAGAAACGGCCTCAGGGCAGCAGCAAAGCAGGCACAGAGCTGTCCTGAGTGCCAGGACTGCTTTACAGCTGCCCCAAGTCAGATTTAGTCACTAGGGGAGCATGCAGAAATGGTTCTGGTGGTTATTTCAACATGCATAACATCCTCCTCTTTTTGTCTGCCTTTTTTTATTTTTTTTCAGGTGTTGTTTAACCAGTTCAAATACTTCTTCAACCTTTATTTCTTGCTCTTGGCCTGCTCTCAGTTCGTGGTTGAGATGAGGCTTGGTGCACTTTACACATACTGGGTTCCTCTGGTAGGTCATTCAAGGTTTATTTATCCAAGTTTTGGTGTTTCACAAAATTTCTTGTGCTGCCTTTTCTGTGGGGTGTAAGTTTGCACCTTAAATGATATTTTTAACTTGCTTCCTGAGGCCTGTGCTGTGCACATTTAGGTTTTAGACTTTCAGTGCAGTGAGATCCCTGGTAAAGCCAGAAGGAAAGGAAGGGGCAGTGTTGGGACACTGCTGTTAAAATTCTCTTTGATTTAAAGCCTGGATCTCCATGAATTCTCTCTCAAATGCTGTATTGCATTTGCTGTGTGAATCTGCTGCTGGTTTTGTAGGATCCTGGCCTGTAAATTAAAGAAATTAAACATACATGGCCACAGAGGCTCTCCCTCTGTTGCACAGGCAGTTGTGACTGGGCTGTGCCAGGTGAGCAATTAGACCTTGCCTGTGAGCTGCCACAAAGCAGGATGAGAAAATTCCTTGTTCATTACTGCTGCTGATACAAAGGGGCTGGAATGACACATGAGATGACACAGTCAGCTGGAACATGGGGGAATATTTTGGGGACTTCAAACAGCTGAAACCTAAGGTGAAAATAGCTGATGGGTTTTTTTAGTTTTATTTTGGAAAGCAGGCAGGAATTTCTAGGTAAATGAATGAATGCATTCATTACTATATTAATTAATTAGATCACATATTTAGATATATGTGTGTAACATTGCCTTGCTCCCCTCTTAAAGTTCCCTGTTGACAGAGATTATCAGTTCCTGGTTGCAACTTCCTACACAAGTTGTAAAAAGTTCATTTTCTGTGATGCATGAGGAGTGTTTTAACTCTTTAGTTGTATCTGAGCTGATAGTCTCTGGTGGAAACTTGATTTTGTGATACCAAGCCCATAAAGAATTGGCTTGCATTAATTAATTACTTTCTATACAGTGAAGGATGTGATGTGGGTATTTCCTCAAGGGGAAATTAAATGTCTGCTCATGTGCACAGAGAAGTAGGACTGAAGCCCTAATCAGGCAAACATGTAATTATACCATGAGTAGTGCACACAAATATCCTTAGAGTGTTATTTGAGTAGGTGGAGTGTCTGCATACATACACATTAAAGCATTCTCTGTTTATCTGTATAGATAAAAAGGGGTTCTACAGATTTCTGTATAAATTTCTCTACAGAGACATCTCCCAGATGAGTTGTGCTGGCTCTGAGGTGGTGAGCCCTGAGATTTGAGGGATCCTGCCTTAGCAGGAGTCTCAATACTCACCCATGAGGTGACAGGAGTTATGGTACTTACATCCTTCAGGGAAACTTTACAAAGGTTCTCTTGGGGATAAACTTGGCAAAGATTTGCTTGGGGGATTACCTCTACAAAGATGTGCTTGGGGAGAGCACTGGGATAAAACTGGGAAGTTTCTTAAGCAGCAAGGCTGTTTTTAGGCAGCTGGGGTGAGTTTGGTACCGGGGGTTTGCACAGCAGCACATCTCACTGCACTGATCTTCAGGAAGATCAGATGGAATGGGGCAGTGCCGACTGTTGGCGTTGGCACTGATAAATATTGCTGTTATTGGAGGCAGATGTGGTTTTTCTCCCTGACCTTTTCCTCCTGCTGTTTCCCCCCGTGCTGCTGGCAGGGGTTTGTGCTGGCTGTCACCGTGATCCGCGAGGCGGCCGAGGAGATCCGGTGCTACATGCGGGACAAGGAGGTGAACTCGCAGATCTACAGCAAGCTCACAGCCAGAGGTGGGCTCCGTGGCTCGGGAACACAGCCCTGCTGCCAGCCAGAGGCAGAGCTCAGGCTGCCAGGGGGCTCTGGGCTCCCAGGCTCGGGGCTTTGTGGCCACGCTGCTGCTGCTGCGGAGCCCTTGGGGTTGGGGGATGCTCCTGGGTGGCTCCTCACCAGCCTCTGGTGGAGGTTGGGGTTTGCTGAGGGATTCATGGAATGGTCTGGGTGGGAAGGGACCCTAAAGGTCATCCTGTGTCACCCCAGCCATGGCAGGGACACCTCCCACTGTCCCAGGTGCTCCCAGCCCCAGCGTCCAGCCAGGGATCCAGCTCTGGGAATTCCTGCTCCGGGGCTTGCCCACCCTAAAGAGCCCAGAAAGCCCCTAAAAGCCTGCGAGGTGTGTGTTTGTCAGCAGCAGGTGATGCAGCTCCTCAGGACTGGCAGGATCAGCCCCTGTCCATCCCCTGAGCCTCCTCCCAGCCCTGCTCTGGCCATTGTTTCCAGCCGTGCTGTACCTAACAAAGACATTTCAATTCCCAGTTGAACAATCGGGTGCTGCCTCACTATGGAGTCACTCCTAACACCACGACAAAGATGGTGAGGCCAAGGTTTTGTTTTCAAAAGGGAATGAACTGAATTTGAGCAAGTTTGGCTCTTTTCCATTTCCAGTTTCTCAGCTGTAGAAGTTTATACCCCTGGATTAAGATGCAGTGATGTAGGTGCAGTAAGGATGTGCTGCATGTGTAGGAATAAGGCTGCTTTTCAAAGGTGATTGCTTTAGGCTGGATGTATTTCACATGCCAGGAGTTATGAGGCAACTCCAAACTGGGGAGTTGGAGTTTCTGAATATTAAATCCCCTTTTAATAACGTGTTCTTACTACAACACTTAAAATGCTTGGCAACCAACAAAAGCCTCATCCAAGAGGGGTGTACTACATCTATTTAAAGATATAAAAGAGTTGCCTTCTGGATTCTATTCAATGATCTATAAGGGGCCTGACCTCTCCTTTAGTTCTTTTCATATTGCTATTACGTTTCCCATGAACGATTTCCCTCCCCCCAGTCCTTCAACTTTTCTAATTTTGTGAAAGAAACCAAGGAGGATTGGCAGCTGGACACTAGCTGAAAATCTCAAGCCACTGTATTTAACATGAATTTTTGTGCAGAATCAGGAATGAGACACTGCAGTATAGTTTAGAGTAGAAAAAAACGTAGAAAATTATTTAACTGTTACGTGGTTTGGGGAGAAAAGTAATTTTCTGTCCCCCACTGAATCTCAGTACTGATTTTTTTGTGAGAGCTGCTCATCTCCTTTTCCAGTGATTAAAACCTCAACACCTCTGGGAATTACTGGGGAGCAGGGAAAGGCCTGGTGAGGCTGGGGATGGAAATTTAATTTACCTCACCCCTTTTTACAGTCAGAGGAAGGAGCTGGGGGTTTAAGGGAGATTGTCACCAGCTCAGAAGTAGAAGCTGCAAATATCAAAATAAATGTGGAACAGCTGATCTGGACAATAAATTTTCAGTAGCTGACAGTAGGGCTATTTGTGGGCTGTTTCTTTTTTTGCTGCTGTTGAGCAGCACAGGTCATGCTGCTGGGTTTTGGCACAGCCCTGTACTGAGACCTAATGACAAAAAAGAAAAAAAGCCACCCTAAACCCTTTTATCTTTTTACCCAGACAATCCATTTATGTTCCAAAATGATGGAACCAGCAGACTTCTGGGAAGTATTTTTTTTTTTTTTAGTGGAAAGCTCTGCATTTAAAGGACAGTTGTTTGGATTGTTATAAAAAATAATCAAATTTCAATCCCCTATTCATAAGGCCACAAGCCTCCCTGTGTTTGGGGGTCTGTGTTCTGATCTGCTTGATGGAAAGCTCGAACTGTGCTTGCAAATTCCTGCCTTGTTTTTCTTCTCCTGCAGCCCCCCTCCCTGGGCAACACTGCATAATAGAGAGCAGCTCCACAGAAAAGTGGGAAGGGACCTCCTACTGAGGGGTGCTGCTTAAGATACAGATCATTGGCATTTACCAGCCATAAAAACCCAATATTTTCCCAAACTCTGCGAGTCCTGCTCCACAGCATAAGGCTACAAAAGCCAAAAGTTTGGTGCAGCACATCAAACAAAGCCACCCCCCTTCTTTTTTTTAGTTTTTAGATGAATTTAACTGGTTTTAGGAAACCTCTGGCTTCATCTTTAGTTCCAAATTAAGTTTGGATCTGTAGACTTTGTAGATCTGTTGTGAAATTTTGACTTCACTGCTCCCAGGGCAGAAAAGGGCATCTTTTCTGGCTAATATATTTATTACTTGAAATGCTCTGCTTTCTGGTACATCCATCATGCTGCAGATTTGGTGATAATTTCAAAGACTGTAGCTTAAATTGGAGCAAACTGTTTGCATTTGGTTATGTTTGCTTTCTTGTCTTTAATAAAGATAAGTCAGGATACAGCAGAGAATGAAACAAATACCAGACAAATTTTAACAATAGATGTTTTTGAATGAGATATCAAGACTAGTTCCTTTTAAAAAGTGATAAGCACCAACTTCTGTTGTGATTAACTTAAGGAAGTACAAACTGAAAGTGATATAAATGCTAGATAAACCTGTGTGTGTTTAGAGGAAGCATTTCTAGTTGTAATTAGAAAAACAGGGGTTTATAAATAATTTAATAATAATTTACAAAAATACTCAAATAGCAGAGCAATACTGGGAAATTGAACAGTTGTGCTATTAGCTGGTTTTAAACATGAAAACATCTGATGTTTAGGTGGCAGTTTCCCCACAGAAAGTAAAGGGAATTGCAGAATTCCCAAGATCAAAATAAAACTAATTCAAGTAAGTTGCTTTATGGGAGTCCTGAGTCAAAGGAAACATCTGGTGCTGGCCCTTCTTAGCAGGGCGTGTGGTGCTCACTGCAGAGATGTCACCCACGGGGGCCAGGCAGGCTGCAAAAGCAGAATTAGCTACCTAAAAAGGGCATCTCATTTATCCAGGAGTTATAAAAACGTGTGCTGCTGAGAAAGGTCCCCTCTTTGTTTGCCCCTCACACAGCTGAGGTTGGGAGCGTTCCTGAGCAAGACAAATCTGCCCCAGCTGCTTTGGGTTTTCTCAGATTGGAAAAATTTTAAAGCAGATGATAACTGCTTGCAGAATAATGATCCCAAAAGCCTTTTATGTGCGTAATGATAGGAAACCATCACGTTGCAGCTTTGTCCAGGCATTAGTTTTTCTTTTGCTGAGTGATTTTTTTACCTTGTTAAGGAAAATCTTACCAAAGTATGTTTGCCTGAACCCTGCAGGTAGCGCTGCCTCTACTGGCAGTCACCAGATAAATCCTCGTGGTCTTGAAGAGAATACAGAAATTATGGCTAAACAAATCCCCAGCTTTTTTGCACGTTGGGTCAGGAATGGCTGTGCCCGTGTGGGGAGAGCACACAGGCTCTTCCCCCCCCCTTCCTTTGCACGGGAGAATATTCAAAAGCACTTTTTGTTGTTTTGTGAATAACCGTATTAAAAGGGGAGGAAGAGATGTTATCTGTCAGACCCTTTTAGTGTCATAGTACCTAACTTTGTATAGCCCATACACAGGACTGCCAGGGATGCTTTTTTTGATCCTCTTGGAGTGCAGCTTTTCTTTTCAAGCCCCAGCGTAATGGACTCTTAATCCCTGGTTTGCTTCCTGCCCCGGCAGAGATGTCTTTAGCCCAACATTCGTTTTGTTTACCTTTTTTTTTTTTTTTTTTTTTTTTTTTTTTTTTACAAAAAAAACCCTCCCAAGGCAAACTTCAGAATGCATGAAAGACCTATGAGATATTTGTGAAATGGGCCATGACTGCTTATAATTTGTAGGAATAATTACAGCATGCAAGGAAGTCTGCATTTATTAGCAGCAGTGATGAAGCATGTTGTTAAGCACACAGTGTGTCACCAAAGCAGCAGGCTGCCCCCAGCCCAGAATGGCTTTCATTGTTAATTTGGAGCAGAAACACTGAAGCATATCCTGAGAAGGATGCTAATGAAGGGACTGCCAGTAGTAAAATCCCAGTGACCTTTGTGCTTTGTGCTAATTTCTATTCCCCCTCCCTTCCCCCTGGTGCTTTCCCCCTGAGCTGCTATCTGGCCAGTTAGCCCCTGAGTTTTTGAGGTACAGTAGGAGTGTTGTCCGTGCCAGGGTGAGCTCCACGTGCCTCCCCCACTTCCACTCAAATCACAGCAGATTAAAGAGGCTTTTGTTGAAATAGAACAGGCGCATAGAGGCAGGCTTCAAATTAACTGATTATAAATCACTAGTTAGTCTGAGAAGCCAAATGTAGAGCTGGCTAATGATTTGAAATTACTAGCCAATTGTTAAATTAATCCCCTGTTTTAAAGCAACTGGGAAATGTTTGACAGCTGCACAGGAATAAATATTTACATGATTTCTGTAGGACGTGTTCTCTGCTTGCTTGGCTGGTCCTGCAAGAGGCAGAGGAGAGGTGGCAGAGCTGAGCCAGAGACTGGAGCTGCAGCAGGCAGGAAATGAGCCTGGATTTTGGATGCACCCTTTGTACTTTCAGCTTCCAGGCCTTGGCTTGAGAGTGAGCTTTACATTCCCAGGCACCTGAGGAAAAGGAGTTGGGTTTGATGGTTCCCTGCTGTAACTTTCTGTTCTTGCTCTGTCATCAGCCCGATGCTGAAAAGTGTTTTTGTATTCATGAGTTAAGCAGCCCAAAAAGGAGTTTAAGGAGTTGTTTCAGAGTTCTGGCTGGGCAGTGGCTGAGGTGTGGAGCTGTTCCATGAGGGGCTTTCAGCCCTTTTTGGGTGCCTCCCTTAGTGGCAGCAGTGGCCTCTGGAGCTCTTTACAGGGCAGCACTGCCCGGTGGCTGTGGTGGAAACATTTCCCATTTTTGCCCCCATAGTGCAGTGGAAGGAAGGGAGGGGAGGAGCAGCACACAGCACCCCAAACCTGTCCTGCTCTGCTCTGACCCCACCACCTTGCCTTTGCAGGCACTGTCAAGGTGAAGAGCTCTAACATACAAGTGGGTGACCTCATCATTGTGGAAAAGGTTTGTCTTTATATTCATCTTTTCCTGGGTAAAGTATTTATTTAAAAGCACAGAAAATGAGATCTTTTGAATTCTTACTTATAGGATATCAGGTGTTGAACACAAATTAAAATGTTTAATCACTTTATAGGGTTCCCCCACCTCACCAATAACATCATTACCTTTACAAATGAGGGCAAATCTGTAGGCATGCACCTATAACCTCATTTTTTACTTAGACTATAGCAAGCTAAAGAGCTTCCCTGTCCTTTCTGTGAGTGTTGGACACAGGTTAAGTACCTGGAACAAATGCAGCAGCCAGGTGTTTCTTTAGGTAGAAGCACTGTGTTTTGGGAGACCCAGTGATCCATTTGTGGGTAATGGTATATACAGGTATATTTCCCCTTTTGTACAACTTTTAATGTGATTTTTTTTAATCCACTGATTTGATGTTTTTCCCATCTGCTCTCTGCAAGCAGCTGTGACCTCTAAAACCATTACAGTATGAAAATACTCAGTACAAAATGAGAAACTTGGTAGGTGCAGATTCCAAATGCAACCTTTCTGCTAACGTGGGACTCCTTGAAAGGAAACCAGCACTAGTTTAAGATTTCTTCCTACTTCTAGAATTACTCTCCAGCCCTTTTGTAAACCTAACCCTTGGGTCTGGTCAGTGGGAGCTGGCACCAGTTATTCCCCCGCACTTGGAATTCTGCAGGGAAGCGAGTTCAGGATTCAAAGCAAACTGAATCCCAAGCTCCAGGCTGACAAAGGAATCCTCTTTGTGCCTTTGCTGCTCTGGGGAAGGCGCTGCACACGCGTGCAGGGCTGGCTGCACAATAATGGCCTTTCTTCTCCTCCCAGAACCAGAGGGTCCCTGCTGACATGATCTTCCTGAGGACGTCGGAGAAGAATGGTAAACATCTGGAACCAATTGTCAGAGTAGCCATTAACCTTTCACTGGTTGTTTGGAGAAAATGATCTTTTGGAAATGTGAAAGAAATAGATAATAGTAAAATTTTAGAGAGAGAGGGAACTCAAGTGGTTTTATGGACCACCACTTCTCAGGATGTTATGCTCTAGTTTTGTTTGCTAATCAAAGAATGTCGGGGTTGAGTCCAGGGTAAATGAATCTGGTTGCATTTTAGATACATTTACTTGCTGTTCAGGCTTTTTTTGTTGAGTGTGGGATAAGGAAATGTTTGATCAGAAGGATTAGAGAACAGATTAATGGGAACATTTCAAGTGACTTAAAAAGTATAGCACAGAGAATTCTGGCCTGGTGGAAGGAAAGGAATGTGATGCAGGAGCGTCAGCCTCCCTTTACTGACAAATGTCAGTCAGCACTGTTTCCAGAGAAAGGAGGATGTGAATATCCTAGAGGGGAGGCCATCCCCTGAGTTACCTGCAGCTGTGTCCAGGCAGAGGTGGAAGGGTCCCTGACTGCTGTTCCCATCCCCAGGGTCCTGCTTCCTTCGCACGGACCAGCTGGACGGGGAGACGGACTGGAAGCTGCGGCTGCCGGTCACCTGCACCCAGCGCCTGCCCACGGCCTCTGTGAGCTCCTGCCTGCAGTCCTGTGCTGGCCAACTGGGCACATGCTTCACCTGGAAACCTGGGGCTGCTGCAGTCCTCTTTTCAGGCTGTGGTTTCTTTCCTGGGGCACAGACACCTGCTGAGTGCCACGAGTCTCTCAGGTGTCACCTGCTGCCCCAGGTGTTTTCTGTGGGACTCTTGGGCTGCAGTGGGGATCAAGAGAAGTCAATTCTGTGCTAAGTAACTCTTGGTGAAGCGTTCTGATAAAACTTTTGTGCGTTGTTAGGCTGTGGCTGACTGCTGGGAGCTGATAGGACTGATAGATGTGTCTGTTTGTTAGGACCTGCTGCAAATCCGCTCCTACGTCTACGCAGAAGAGCCCAACATTGACATCCACAACTTCGTGGGGACCTTCACCAGGGTGAGTCTGCTGGCTCGGGCTTGGAATCAGCCAGAGACTCACCAGGGCTTCTGAAAAGTCTCCATCCTGTCAGAAATCCCCCTGCCAACTCACCCAGCATCCCTCTCCAAACACCTCTTTGGGACTCTTCTCATCCTCTGCTCTTTTGCATTTCTGACAAGTTTATTTTTCTCTTTC
Organism: Sitta europaea; assembly: GCA_013400255.1. Classification (NCBI taxonomy): domain Eukaryota; kingdom Metazoa; phylum Chordata; class Aves; order Passeriformes; family Sittidae; genus Sitta; species Sitta europaea. Next base: position 575,965 of record VXBS01008578.1, read on the forward strand.
TCCCGTTGTAGGAGGACAGTGACCCGCCAGTAAATGAAAGTTTAAGCATAGAGAACACCCTGTGGGCCAGCACAGTGATTGCATCAGGTAAGGTGGAGACTTATAAAATTGTTTTTAAGGGAATGTGTTAACAATTTTTGAAGGTATTTCTGTGATGGAGTAATAATTCTGTCAGTTGGAGAAATTAGCAGTTGGAATGAGGTCTCCCCCTTGTGCTAACACCTCTGGGGAGCTGAGCTGACATCTAATTGCCTCTTGGACATTCCTAGATGAGAAAGAAGTGGAGTGGCCTTTGGGGCCCTTCTTTAGCATCTAGGACCAGAATAGCACTTAATTGCTCTGCACATTGACATCCTAATCTGTAACAGAAATGGTGTCAAATGGATTCTGGGAACAGAAGCTGAGATGAAAGATTTCCAGGTAAGTGCTTCCATTGAGTTTGTCTTATATACCCCTAAAAAAAGGGGAAAAAAATCAAGTCTTTGACAGATTTTGAGTCATATATAGGATAAACTCCTGAGGTCTGAGATTAATCAATGCCCCCTTGTAGGGGCCTGTCAAAGTAAAAGCCTTGTTCCTCTCCTGCCCAGTGTGTTTGCAGAGTTTGCTGGGCAGTAGCTGGGGAAGAGTGGAATTCTGGAGTCCAGCTCTGGAATGAAACTTGTCAAATGGAGGCACTTGACAGTGCATTTGCAAATATAATTTCAAAGGCTTTATGCAATTGAGTCTGTTTGAAATGGCCATAAACCAACTGGAAACACTCCTTTTTTACAGATCAATGTGTCTTCCAGCTTTTTCTAGTCCTGGCAGGTGCTTCCTCTCAGTTTGACTGACTTATCAATACAATACTCAATTTTGTTTCTCCTGTGGTAATAACAAATAGCATGTTGTAGGTTATTTCTGTTAGGAGAAAATGTGGATATTGTTTTTCTTCTGCTGTGAGTGGGAGCTGTGCCATCTCACTGGGGCAGCCCCTGTAAGATGAAGCAGAGCAATGTGTCTTTCTCCATCTGCTGCAGGAGGGCTGGGTCTGACTCTGACTGTTTGCAGTGGATTTGGAGTGGCTGTGCCATCTGCTGATCTGAATTGTGATGATCTTACCACCACCTGCCATCTGGCCCCAGGGATTCGTTGTTGGTTTTGGGGTTTTTTTTTTAAAGGAATGTTTCTCAGCATATTTTTAGAAACCACCTCTCTTGAATCAGCCTTATTTAAAAATAAGTCCCTTGCAGCTTGTTAAAACTCTGATCATTAGTGAGAGCAGGGGAATAGTAGAATACTTAACTTCATAAAGTAGCAATGTATTGGCAGTAGTGCTTTTTTTAGAGTTGGTTTTTCTCCATTTTTGCAGACTCCTTGCACTGGGCAGTAGCAGCTTTTAAACTACTGATGGTAGATAGCTTTTCTTCATGGGTCTTTGCAAAGTCTTTAAGAGAAAACCCATAGAAACTCTGTAATTTATGGTGCTAAACTGGATTATGTTTCTGTAAGAAGAAAATGGAGAACTTTGATGCTCTTTAGCAACTGTGGGACAGAGCATTCAAATTCACTGATGGGCTCCAGCAGCTCCATCTGTTACAGGAAGGTAGGAGTTGGTATGATTCACTTTGTGGTAGGAACAGTATTTGGATAAACCCTTAAAGTAAATTGTAGATTTTTAAATAAGGTAATTCTGTCTTTGAGCTCTGTAATTCATTGGATTTGCTCTTTTACCAACAAATAACCATAGCCCAGAGCTGGTTTAATTTTGGCACACATAAGGCAGGTCTGGTGGAAGCAGCACCAAAGTGGGATTCCAAGTGGTGGGAGGAAATCCAAGAAATCCTCCATCCCTACCAACTTCTATTTATAATGTGGAGAGACAAGTGGATCCAAAGGGGGTCAGGGAAAGCAGAGCAGAGCTGGCTGCTCTTCCCATGAGCTGCTGCAGTCTGTGATGCTGCATCAAGTCCAACCCTGAGACCGAATTTCTGCCTGGGAGGATGTTCCCTCTTCCAGTCTCTGTGTTCATAGGTGTTGTGTTGCAGATAGCAGCCTTTTGAATTTCTGCTTGTTTCTGAAATTAGCCTGCTGGAACTCCTTTGCACCTGACAAGTATTTTTATGGGGAAAACCTTTGTGTGTGCAGGTACTGTGGTGGGAGTTGTCCTCTACACGGGAAGGGAGCTGCGCAGTGTGATGAATACTTCCAACCCAAGGAGTAAGGTACAGTGAAGAAACAGGTTTATAATAAATAACAAGGGTCAGAAATGGATCATGTTTTAAAAAAGATCCTTCCAAATACTCTATATACACTCTACAGGCACAACCTCATAGGAACAGTTCACATTTTCCAGCCTGTGATTTAAGATTGTTACCACAACAGAACCTATTTCTCCTGATTTTTTGATCCTATTGTACGTGTGCCTTCTCACTTTTTTAAGACTAACAAAACCATTGTTTTTTCTGTTTATGAGACAGCCCCTGTTAGAATAGAAAAGCTGCTTTTGCTGCATTCTTCTATTGTAGCACAGCTAAGGCACAGTGCAGGGGTGTTTACACAGCCTGCAGCTTTTGGCAGCGTGAGTCCTCTCCCACCTCTGCATCCTCTGCTGAGCTTCCAAGGGATGAAAATCTCATTTAATAAGCTGGCAAGAGTATTGATTATAAATTTAAACATGCTTGTAGTGTTTTAAAAGAAGAGGAGCTGATTAGTGGGGAATGGCAGTTCATTTCCTTTGTGAGTATTGCACTGAGCTGACATCTTCACCTGCGTGCCTGAAATCTCTCTCCTGTCGTTCTAGATTGGCCTCTTTGATTTGGAGGTGAACTGTCTCACCAAGATCCTCTTTGGGGCCCTGGTGGTGGTGTCCCTGGTCATGGTGGCCCTTCAGCACTTTGCAGGCCGTTGGTACCTGCAGATCATCAGGTTCCTGCTGCTCTTCTCAAACATCATCCCCATCAGGTGAGGGCACAGCTGGCAGTGCTGGGGGGGTTCCTCTTCTTCCAGCCCAGACAGCCCCTGAGCTCCTGCCTGGTCTCATTTCACAGCTGGGCAAGGCTAGAAGTACAAATGACGTGTCTGTTCAAGGATAAGCATTGCCTTGTTGTTTCTGCTGAATTTGTTCAATTTATTGACCCGTTCACTGGCTTGGGCTGTGGATTAGGTGTTTAAATTTCCTTCTCTCAGTGTTTGGACTGCCTGGTTACTGTGAGAAGAACAGAGCAAAAAACGGAAAAGGAAGGTATTTTGTACAGAATGTTGGGGAATACATCTAGAGGGCAATGAAACTTTAATATTAAATTGTACTGTATTAGTAAGTGGATTAGTAACTTACTTTGGGTGCAGGACTGGGATTCATTTCAGTTCCATTTTTAATCTGCTCTCTGGTATCCATCATTGTCCTTACTTTATCTTCTCCTCAAATCATATCTGCTCTTCTCATTGTAATTTTCTCATCTGTCTTTGAATCAGTCTAATTACATTTACTGGCTTTGAATAATCTTCTCCCAAAACTCTCCTTTGGCACCTCAGATTCACTGTGGATCTCGTTGTCCCTACGTTGCATTGTGGCAGCTCACAAGGATTTTTTCTGAAGTTTAGCTGGTGATATTTTCTGTTGTCCTTTCTCCCTTTTCTCCTGTGCAGTTTACGTGTGAATCTGGACATGGGGAAGATTGTGTACAGCTGGGTGATCCGCAGAGATTCCAAGATCCCTGGCACTGTGGTTCGGTCCAGCACCATCCCTGAGCAGCTGGGCAGGATTTCCTATCTGCTTACAGACAAAACAGGTATTGGTGCAGAAAATACAGCTTTGAGTCATGGTGTGCTCTTGGGATTTTGTTGGGTGTTTGGCCAGGATGAGAGGATAGTGTGAGATTCCTTTGGACTGGAAGAAATACTCATTTCCTGTCACTTTGGCAATGTGATTTAATCATCAGTTTTTGAAAAAAAGTTCTGCTTTTTTTTGTTTTGAATGTGCTGTAAGAAAGGTAGGACAGGAATATTGTACGAATCGAAGGCATACTTAAAACTCGCTATTAAAACAAAAGCTGAGGGTAAAAATAAAATTAAAATCATTTTTTTAGAGCTAGTTTTCAAAGCCAGGTTAAGCTACCTTATATGTATAGGCAGAAGCTGTCTGCTGCTGTTATTTCACTTTCAAAGCTGAGCTTGAATTGAAGGCCTGAGCTGTAATGAAAAGCTTGGTCTGACATAAAATCCTGGTCCTACTGAAGTAGTTTCCAGTTTTTTTAGGTTCCAGTGGGACCAGAACTATGCTTTGCAGCTCCTGCTGCCATTGCCTGTGGGGTGAATCTCATTCTTATTTATACACCCCACTTCCCAGGAGGATGATCCCTCGGGTTTGTTGGTGCTGTGCTTTTTGCCAGCCTGGGCTGTGCTGGCAGAGGTGCAGTGATGGTTCAGCTGCTGGCCAGGCTCAGGGTTCTCTGTGCCCGAGACAGGAGCTGTGCTGGGGAGTTTGGGCATTGTTCCCACTCCGTGGTGCTGCTTTCCCCAGGCACTCTCACCCAGAACGAGATGGTTTTCAAGAGGCTCCACCTGGGGACGGTGGCCTACGGCCTGGACTCCATGGATGAGGTGCAGAGCCACATATTCAGCATTTACACACAGGTACAGTGTTCAGCATTTACACACAGGTGCAATTCCTGCACTCCTGTGCCCAAAGCCATCCATGTCACTGGGCTGATGGGGAATTAATGGGGTAGGGAGCTGCTCTGGGGAGGTGTGAAGGTGTTTGGGTGCTTAATGCATAAATAATGTCGGATTCTTTGTTATCTTCTGTGGGTTGTTTCACATCACATCAAGGGTAAGCGTGTGCCAGTGTCCTGCTGCTGAGGTCTGAGTCTAAAATCACCTTTAATTTAGATATCCAGCTCTCTTTTCTTTCTCCTTCCTAGCATTTGGTTCTTCTCGTGGTGTTGAGACCCTTAAATGACAGAACTGTATTTAAAAAAAACCAACAAAAAGCCCCCAAATCACAGACCCCCAAATTTCAGCTTTATTTGCCTTAATTTTTATATTGAATCTCTAGAGAAAACTTGACTACTGGTTAATTTGCCAAAGTGTCCCATATTTGTCAGAAGCATTTGGGTGCCTAGTCCAGTGTGTGAGCAGTGACTGAGTGCACTTCAGCTGAGGATTTGCTGTTGGATTTTGGCAGCAGTGCTGATGAGCAGTCATCCTAAATTTGAAGATCTTATGGGTCCTAATCACTAGTGTGGAAAATAACGTGTGGAATTACCCTGGTAATGGATATGTCTCATAAAACTTTCATAATTACCAAGTGAGATTCCTTATAATGAGAAGCATTTGCTGGCAATGATTAATTTTGAACTATAGTTCTTATTCTTTGCTTTTATTTTTACCATGTTGTGGCCCTTTGACCTGGAAGTGAAACTTTTGTCCTCTTGACACTAAAGGTTAACAGAGCAGGAAACTGGATCACTGTGTGTCCCTTCTTCAACTGGGATAATTTAGTAATTGTGCAATTATCTGAAGACTCCCATTCTGATACTAAAAATAGAATTAAAAAATAAATGAACGTAATTAAGATTTTCTAGCTCCATACAAGTCATCTGTTTTGTGTTTTCACCAAATATATTCTCTTGCACATGAAACCCAAATGACTCTAAATTTCTCAAACCACTGGAGTAAAAAAAGTGGTTTCTCTGAGTCCTTTGAGGTCGGTGTGAGGATTTGCAGCAAAGGGGCTTTATCTTGGTGTACTGTCCCAAAATGTGGTAAATCCTCAGGGGCAATGCTGCAGCAGCTGGGCTGCACTGGCCCGAGGGAGGGTAGGGATGGGCATGTCTGGTTTTTGGGATGGTGGGCCTGCAAGCCCTGCACAGACTGAGCTCAAACATGGTTCTGGTAAATCCTCAGGCCAAGGGAGGCTGTGGGATGGCCGTGTCCAGTTTTTGGGATGGTGGGCCTGCAGGCCCTGCACAAAATGAGTTCAAACGTGGTTCTGGTAAATCCTGAGGCTGTGGGATGGCCATTCCCAGTTTTTGGGATGGTGGGCCTGCACAGACTGAGCTCAAACATGGTTCTGGTAAATCCTCAGGAGCAATGCTGCAGCAGCTGGGCCGCACTGGGGTGACCCGAGGGAGGGTATGGGATGGGCATGTCTGGTTTTTGGGATGTTGGGCCTGCAGGCCCTGCACAAACATGGTTCTGGTAGATCCTGAGGCTGTGGGGTGGCTGTGGGGTGGCCGTGGGGTGGCCGTGTCCAGTTTTTGGGATGTTGGGCCTGCACAAACATGGTTCTGGTAAATCCTGAGGCTGTGGGACGGCCATTCCCAGTTTTTGGGATGTTGGGTCTGCACACCCTGCACAAACATGGTTCTGGTAAATCCTGAGGCTGTGGGACGGCCATTCCCAGTTTCTGGGATGGTGGGCCTGCACAGACTGAGCTCAAACATGGTTCTGGTAAATCCTGAGGCTGTGGGGTGGCTGTGGGGTGGGATGGCTGTGGGGTGGCTGTGGGGTGGCCATTCCCAGTTTCTGGGATGGTGGCTCTGCCCCCCTGATCTCACACGTGTTCCCCCCACACTGAGAGCCTGCCATGCTGTCTCCTGTCCCGCAGCAGCCGCAGGAGCCCCCGGCCGTGAAGGGGCTGTCTCTGGCCACCAAGGTGCGGCGCACCATGAGCAGCCGCGTGCACGAGGCCGTCAAGGCCATCGCGCTGTGCCACAACGTCACGCCCGTCTACGAGTCCAACGGCGTCACCGACCAGGCCGAGGCCGAGCGCCACTACGAGGACTCCTGCCGGGTGTACCAGGCCTCCAGCCCCGACGAGGTCAGCCGGGCCCGCGCCTCCCTCGCGCGCGCCGGGGTTCGCGGAGGGGAGCGTGTTCTGAAGTGTTTATTGCTCCCTGAGCTGGGAACACACCGTGAGTGCCCTCTCAGCTGTTCTGCCTCTCTGCCTGAAGCTCCAGCCTGGTGTCTGGCTGTTCTGTCAGCCTCTGCATCACAGAATTTTGCCCCTGTTTCTGCACCTTGTGTCCAGGGTGTGTTTTTCATTTCAACGCCCATAGTGAATCCCTTGGACCACATTTGGTAAATTATGAGCGGTCTTATCTTGTCTGGGGGAGGACAGCTTGTGGAGAGGGTTGGAATCTCCCACAGCTCAGCTCTGTGCGACCTTCCAGAGCAGTGAAAAGCTGTAAATCACTGTAACCACGGCACATCCCACGTGCAGGTGGACAGAGCCAGTGCCCAGGTTAATTCTGGGGAGGGAGTGAAGTGCACAGGTTGGTTTGAGAGCAAAGCTGGGCCTGCCCTTTCTCTGCCAGCACCCAGTGCAGCCAGGGCTGTGCAGGTGGCACAGTGGGGAGAAGCTTTAGAGCTCTCCAGAGACTCACTGGAGACTTTTCCTGAGCACTTGAGAGATCAGGTTCAGTACAGGACTTACAGTTTAAGTGCTGTTGGCCACCCCCTGTAAAATTTATAGTGTTGTTTCCTTCTGTGATGGAGACAGGAAGAATAAAATGTGGTTTCCTGTATAGGTTGTGCTTCTTGGATGCACCTTCTAGTGCAACACAAGTAACACATTTTGCTTTCTATTAATCTGTACAATTACATTTTCTCTGTTCTGGAGAGACACTGAAGTTTGAGACTTCCCCTGACAATCCCACTGACAGTGTGAGATCAAATCACCCTTTTGACTACATTCAAAGGGTTTTTCCATGTATTGCCTCAAACCAACCAGCTTTGCCTCTGATAATAACCTTCCCACCTTTGCCATCAGCAGAGGAGCTGGTTTGCCTCATTGCTAGAGAAAAGCTTTGCATGGAATCCAGTGCCCTCGTTGGAAGCCCAGCTGAGTGAGGATTTTGGGGCTGTCGTGCTCCTGAGAGACTGGCACAGAGCTGGTTTGCACATTTACAGACATTCAAAATATTCCCCGTAGTGTTTTTCTCCCAAAGGAGGCAATTCATTCGTTGCAGAGATATTTATATATATATTTGTTTTCTTCTGTGCATCATCCACAAGCTGCATTTCTGCTGTGCCCCCTGCATGGCTGTGGCTGCAGTGAGTGCCAGCAGCACCTCCTCTCTGGCAGGGTGTGGGGGTCCTGGGCTGGGCAGGGGTTCTTGCCCTGCTCCTCTAGGCTGTGTTGCACTCCCTGAAAAGGCACCGTACAGAGAGCAACTGCCTTTGCACTGAAACTGGTTCTGAATGATTTCCAGATGGTCATTTTTGTGATCTGCATCTAAGGTTTTTTTCTCCTAAAGCGTTTAAGGCTGTTTTTGCACAGATTTCTGTTTATTTACATCTATACTGTGATATATAGTGAAGTCAGTGATTTTTCCTTTACTTTTACTCTTTATACTGTTTTGTCCTTAAAATATTTACACAGCAATTTGTCTGAAATACCCAGGGGATATTGTTTATTTGTTTTACTATAGCATGATAACTAATCCTTCCAAGATTATTGTTTAAATTCTTTTTTCCTTTCTTGTGATACCTTAAGTAGAGAATTACAGCAGGTTCAGAAATCAGATATACTTTGCTGTACTGAGGAAATCTTGTCTGTAGGTCTTAGATATACAAATGTTATTTAGCCATGCTCTGTATGTCATCCTAGATGGTACAAAATGCAGGAGCTACACAAGTGGAGTCCTTGAGAAGGGAGTAATGCTGTTAAATAACATTCCCTGTAGGGGAATGGCTTTGGACTCCTGTTAAAGCCAGCCTTTGAAATCCTATATCAATAAAATATTGCCATGGCAGGGAAGGTCAGTTTATGAAATGAGTACAAAAACTTGTATTCTCTTTACTTTAACAGCAAGGGTAATTTCTACCAGTTGGCATAGGATTCATTTCCTGTAACAGAAAGCAGGATTTCCTAAATTTGTTTCCTGTGCACGCTGCCATTTAGAAGTCTTGAAGTATCTTTATTCAGGTATCAGTTACAGCCTTGGGGCTCTGCGAGCCAGTTGTCAGTTGTAGCCATACAGTAACTAAGAGGGGAAATGAAATAGATATAATCTGATCAGAGATAAGAGTGCCTGGGATTCCTGGGCAAACAGTCTTTAACCCTGACAGGGCGGCAGCTGCCAGGACATGAAAGGGTGTGGGATCAATTGGTCTCTGCCTGCTGTCTGCCTGCCTAGGCAGCCCAGAGGGTCCCTGCAGAGCAGCTCAGGGCACAGAAGGATCAATTTGTCCCTTTAGAATGAAATTTATTAGTCGATATCCACTCCAGTGGTGGCTTGAGTAATTTAATTGTGGGAGAGAGCAAAGTTGGAGGATACTGTGCTGGGCTGCTGTGCTTTGAAATGCTCAGATCTGTATCAGGCCTGGCTTGGTTGGAGCTGCAAAACTCTGGCAGGGACTTCATTGATTTCCCTCAGCAGTGAGCGTGGGCTCTCTTTAAGGTGTTTGAAGGATTTCAAGCCTGATTTTAATTCTCCTTCCTCTGAGTTGTAAGTGTAGTTCTGCATATATTGAATATTTGTTATCTTTCTGCCGTGGCTCAGAGCACATTGAGTTCCGTGTTTGCAAGGGGCAGAGCAAAGCTGCTCTGTCTGATGTGGAGCTGGGATGTGCCCCCCACCCCATGCCAGTGCCCAGACACTGCCAGAAGAGCTGCCAGCCCCTGGTGCCATGGTGGTGGTGTCCCCTGGTGCCTCCTCTGAGGTGCTGCTCGTCCATTTGTCCCTCTGCACAAGGCTTTGCTTTCCAGAGCTCTTCAGGATTGCAGTGAGAGGCTGGCAGGGAGGGAGGAGGTGTCTGTGCAGAGATCTGGAGCAGGGAGCAGGGGTTTGTAGCTCCAGGCATTTGGAGCTCACCAGCACAGAGAGAGGAGCAGCCAGGGCTGCACACGCTGAGCATCACACAGCGTCATGCTGGGAATAATTCCCAATAATTATTTATTAACCAGAGTATTAGAAAGCCAAGCTCCCTCTCTGCTCTGGGAGGCTGCTAGGAGGATTATCTAGCTGCACGCTTTAATGCACTGAGATTTGAAGGAACTTTTGAGGAAGATAAGCTTGAAAGAGCCTTTGATTTGTCGTAATCTTTGTGAGTAAGCCTGCACAAACTTGTTAATATTAAGCCAAATATTGATTCAAATTGACTTAAAGGTCTTTCAAGGGAAAGTCAACTCAATTACTTTTTTTTTTTTTAATCTGACAATTTAAGACTACTTTATGAAAGGAAAAGTTTGGTTCAGGTTCTTTTTTAAGCTTTTGGATGAAAAGGAGCTGAGTTCCCAAAAGCTCCTTCAGTTAGTCCCAATTGTATCAATTCACTAATAAAATCTCAACTCAGTGCAAGTAGTTACAGGTTCTAATTTTATTTGTATCACTTGTGTGTGATTTTCCAGAATCAATTTCATTTTTAACTGAGGTGTTTGTGGTTGCTTGAGGCAGTAGAGGCAGAACCTGAAGGGCAGAAGGGATAATTAACCTTCAGGTCGACAGCAACCATGTGCCCAGCACTGTTGTGCCTTTGCAAATGTCACTGTAAAACTCTTGCAGTATTTCATGTCTGTTTAGGGAAAGTGTCCCTTGATCCTTTCTGGGGCCAGTGATGGATGGGCTCGTGTCAGCTGCTGCTCCATCTGTTACTGCCCAGACAGCTTCTGGAGTGAAACACAGCAAGCTCAGGCTGAGCTGGATGTGTCAGCTGAGCTGGGCACTGGGGCATTCTCAGGGAAGCAAAAGAAAGGCTTTGGTCTTCTGGCATGGCTCTGGCTTTGTAGGTCCTGAAATAGTAGAGGCTGCAGTCAAAATGATGCTCACCTCAGTTCAGTTAAACCTTGAACAATCTGGGGTTGTTTTGGGGTTTTGTTTGGGTTTGGTTTTTGGTTTAATGTTTAGGGAGAAGGGTTCTCTGCTAAGAAGTGTCTGAGCCAGTGATCAGCTGTCTTGCTGATCACTGCAGAATTGTTGAAATCTGTTGATGGCTGTTATTGCTGAACACATAGAGAATAACACAGAGCTCCTTTTGTTGGGTTTTTTTTAATATGAATTTTTAATGTGCTCCATTAGTGTTTCTGGCTTTGAAATTGTAAATCCAGGGTGAATGCATCGTTTTGAATTCTTAATTTCATACACAGCAAGCTGGGAAATTGCTCTTTCCAAAAGTAAGTGTTTGTAAAGGGGTTTCCCTGATGTTCCCAGGAGGTTTGGGCACCCTGGGGCAGGGTGGAGGATTCCAGTGCCTGCCCCTTGCTGAGGGTTGTCCTTTGGAATGAAATCATGGAATCCTTTAAGCTGGAAAAGCCCTCCCAGCCCATGGAGTCCCAGCTGTGCCCGGTGCCCACCCTGTCCCCAGCCCAGAGCTCTGAGTGCCACCTCCAGGAATTCCTGGGACACCTCCAGGGCTGGGCACTCCAAACCTCCCTGGGCAGCCCCTGCCAAGGCCTGACCACCCTTCCCATGGGGAAACTCCTGGTGTCCAGTGGAGTGGCAGGCAGGGAGGTGACACGTGGGCCAGGAGCTGGGTGCCCAAACCCTGCAAATGCTGGCAGGAGGGGTCTGAGCTGGGAAAGAGCCAGTAGGAAGAGCCATGGAGGAGCACCTGTGTTTATCAGTGGGTCTGTTTGGTAGCACCATTAATGACTGATGAATGAATGACTGATGAATTGTCTGCTCTCCCCTCGGGAGCTGTGGCAGGAGCCCTCACTGTGCCCTTCTCCTCTCAGGTGGCCCTGGTGCAGTGGACAGAGAGCGTGGGGCTGACTCTGGTGGGCAGAGACCAGTCCTCAGTGCAGCTGAGGAGCCCAGGGGGGCACATCCTCAACTTCACCATCCTGCAGATCTTCCCCTTCACCTACGAGAGCAAGCGCATGGGCATCATCGTGCGGGTAAGGGCTGCGTGTGCCCGGGCTGGGCACAGCCTCCCCTGGGCACAGCCTCCCCTGGGCACAGCCTCCCCTGGGCACAGCCACACCTGGGCCAGCCACACCTGGGCCAGCCTCACCTGGGCCAGCCTGCCAGGGGCCTGGGCTCACCTGGGCCTTTGATTTGAAGTTTATTCCTTTTAAATTGCCTATTATTTATCTTCTCCCCCATTAGGAAGAAAAAAGTTTCTGGTTTGTATTTCTCTGTTTAAATTTTAGGCAAAACCAGCAAAACTCCCACTTGTGGTCAGTGGGAGCAACATCAGGCCTAGATCCTGACTGTAAATGCCTTTGAAGAAGCATTGGTTCCTCTCTGTGAATTATTTTGTAGCCCTTCAGCTGCTCTAAGCCACTAAAATCAGCTCCCTGTGTGCCATGTGCAGATTTAGGGTTGAGTGGCAGATGTTGACTGCCTGGGTGTTGCTTTGCCATGTTTCTGTGTACTCCAAAATAATATCTTCAAGCAGGGGTTTAATTTCTATTAAAAAAAAATATAACTAGGTAGCCATCAAGTAAAATTTGCTTTAATTAAACATTTATGTGTATATGTGTATGCACTCCATTTGGTTTGATGCACAACTTGAAGGGTGTTCACCTTTTCAGTGCATCTCCTAAACTGTGCTGCTTGCTGAAAAAACAGAAACAGGGGCAGGGAGAGCAGCATGAAAATACACCCAGGGAGGGAGAAGAAGCTGCACTCAGCACTGCAGTGAGCAGAACCCAATGGGAAACATTTCTGCTCACCTGCACAGGTATTACCTGTGCTTATACAAAGTGCAATTTTTTAGGCTGTTGAGAGCCCTGTGAGAATTTTCTTCCTGCCCAGCCTGGGGACAGAGTGTGAGCAGAGGTTGCTGTGTCCAGCCCAGCAGAGCTGTCCCTGCAGGCCCCATCTCCCTGCACATCCTGTCTGCTCTGCCCCCAGGAAAAGATCTCTTTCAACACAACTGCTAGTGCATAAAGCAATAGTTACTAGTGCAAACGAGTCACAGATGTTGCCTGGTTTGGGATATTTTTGCAAGATCTGAGTGTTTCCTTGCACTCAACTGTCATTTCTGTAGCTGATTATTTCAGTTCTAAGAAATCCTGTTCTACCCAGGCAGCCTCCTCACCGTAGTGTGCACTGACTTATCTTCCTCTTTGAAGAAGGCCTGTTTGTTTGACCACAATATTTTCCATTCTTCGTTTTCTTTGCGTTTGTTTCCCCTCACCCATGTGGAATGATCTTTGTTGTAGAGCAGAGATAGTGCTATTGTCATATCTGGAATTGAAAGGAGCCTTTGAACCGTGGCCAGAGGCAAACCATGGTGGAAAAAGATGCTTCCCCCAAACAATGGAACTGGCAAATCTGAGTGCAGATTTATAGAGTGATCTTGCCATGATCTGAGAACGCACTAACCTCCTCCTGAACTCGGGCAGAGGAAATGACTAATGCAAGGAGATAGCTGATACAGTATTTATATTGGACAAAAAATCTAAACTCTCCTAAGCCAGCTCTGCAGCACGGGAAGCACACTCTTTATTCAGTTTCCTACAGAGATGTTGTTAGACACTCTTTAATCAAATCATTTCATAGATAAACCTTTACCTTTGGCTACTGCCAGAAGTGGTGTGTTTTATTTAAGCAGATTCTGGTTGTTTTGGAAGAGTGACACCCGTTTTCCTCTGGGGATGTGGGATGTGTATTGCTGTGTGAGGGCTGGATGTTCCAGGACATTGAAAACCACACTTGGGCTTAATGATGAGCATCTTCCTTGTGAATATCTCTGAGCTTGGCAAAATATTCAGCAGAGGAGCTTTATTATCCTTGGCTACTTCTTCATTTCCTCAGCAGAGACACTTCTTTTCTTTGCAGTTTTAGTGGCCACATCAGGTGCTACATTTTGCCAATTTTTTTTTCCTGTGGATTTAAACTCTCTTTTTCCAGTGCCACAAAATCTGTGGCTTTTAATCTATTAATGTGTGATAACCTCCACCACTAATTTCTCTAATGGTGGAACAGACTGACCCAAGTATTAAGTGAGAGAATGAAGTGTCCACTTTGCTTTTCTTTCATTTCTCTTGTTCCTGAAGTACTTTGGCCCCTTTATTCACAGCTGTTTATTTCAGACCTTCCTGGGCTTTTTGGTTTTGCATTTTAAGTTTGTTTTCCTCCTGTGCCTGGTGGTTGTGTCAGTTTACAGAGCAGTTTGTTCCTTACTCCTTGTTTTGCCTCCTTTGAGGAAATTGCCAGGGTTTCCATTAGCTTGCAATACTCAGAGCTGTGGCCTCCTTATGTATCTCCCTGCTTAGGAGGGACTTTTTAATTTGTGGTAATGTAAATGTGCTTTGCTTGCAGCCTGTAAACTCCTTGTATCAGATAAGGCAGGCAGCAATCTGAGCTTTCTGTGGCAAGCATAAGCTTTAATTAGGTTTATTCCAAGTGGTGTAACAGAGCAGGTAAACCAGAGTGGCTTTTACTCTGCTGAGCTTTGTGCATCTATTTTGTTGTTTCAGGTAAGCAGGGAGTCAAGTTTCAAGGTGAGGGCTCGAGGTTATTCTGGAGGCACGGGGGCAGTCAGGGCTGGGAGGGGTCTGTCTGTGTGGAGAGGCTGATTAAAAAGCTGATCCTCCTTGTCTAAAGCATGAATTCCTGCTGCAAGGAACTGACTTGCAGTTGAGAAGGCATCTCACAGAATCCCAGAATCCCCAGGTTGGAAGATACTGGAGTGTCCAACAGGAAGAGCCCTCCAAGATCATTGATTCCCCCCCAGTGCCACAGCCAGGCTGTTTGAAGCACACCCAGGGATGGGGACTGCACCCCCTGCCCAGGCAGAGCATTCCAGCTTTTTATCACTCTTTCTGTGAAAAACTTCTCTGATATCCAGCCTGTGTTTCCCTGGAGCAGTTTGAGGCTGAGCCCTCTGGTCCTGTCAGTGCTGCTGCAGGCAGAGCCCAATCCCCTGGGCACAGCCCCTCTCAGGAGCTGCAGGGAGTGAGGAGAGCACCCCTGAGTCTCCTCTTCTCAGCTGAGCCCCCCCAGCTGCCCCAGGGGTCCCTCACAGGGTCTGTGTCCCAGAACGGCACCCCTGAGTCTCCTTTGCCCCAGCTGAACCCCCCCAGCTCCCCCAGCCGTTCCTCACAGGGTCTGTGTCCCAGCCCCTCTCCAGCCTCCTCCTGGCCCCAGAGCAGCAGCTCAGTGCCTGTGCTGAGCTGCCCCTGGCTCTGCTGAGCCCCCCAGGTGTGCTGGTGCTGTCCCAGCTGAGGCTGCCCCGTTGTCTCTGCAGGATGAGGCCTCAGGAGAGATCACGTTCTACATGAAGGGGGCGGACGTGGTGATGGCTGGCATCGTGCAGTACAACGACTGGCTGGAGGAGGAGGTAGGGGGGTTGCTGCTCTGCCCCAGGGCAGCTCCTGGCACAGCTGGGCACTGCACCAGGGGGGAATCACTGCTGGGACACCTGCAAGCCACAGGGTCACTGCTCCTGGCAGTGGGCTGGATTCATCCTCGGATACAGCCACAGGAGCAAGGGTGAGGTCAGAGTATTCAATGCAGAATAAGCCCTGTACATAAAATGGGGTTTGCTCAGAACTGATTAGCACTCACCAGATTTGCCCTGGGCTTGATTCTGTGTTTGGACCTGTTTTAGCTTGAAGGGTCCAATTTCAAAACTGCATTTGGCAGCTTTGTAGTGGGGTGTGTTGGTCAGGTTAGCAGTAACGGTGGCACAGAGTTCATGGAGTTCCAGAATGGTTTGGGTTGGGAGGGACCTTGAATCCCATCCCATTGCACCCCCTGCCATGGGCAGGGTCACCTTCCACTATCCCAGGCTGCTCCAAGCCCCACCCAGCCCAGCCTTGGACATTTCTAGTGATCCAGGGGTCTCCTCAGCAGTAGCTTCAGTTATTGATTCTCTGGTGTTCAGAGAAATAATAATAACTTGGTCTTATTTTAAAGAGTTGATTGCCAAATATGGATTCTACAAATCACAGACCTGTGCCCTTTTACTTAGAGACAGAGAAAATTTAATCAGTGGGATTGTATTTGTCACCCTGGTGTAGCAGAGAGGACATTTTTCTTCCTGATCACTGGGCTAGGTCACAAACCATTGCAGATCCCCTCTTTCCTCTCGAGTTTATCATGCACTTTATCAGATGTTGTAGACTCACTGGGGTTGCTCAAATGGGATGGTTATTTTCTTAACCTGCTATCTTACACTGCCATCTCCACACTGCTGTGCATAAATCATTTCAGTGGAGCTGCAGTTTGTGCTTTACAACGTGATCCTTCTTTGCAGTGTGGTAACATGGCTCGGGAAGGCCTGAGGGTTCTTGTTGTGGCCAAGAAGTCTCTGACAGAAGAGCAATATCAAGACTTTGAAGTAAGTTTTTATTTGTCTTTTTTTTCCTTTGTTTTTAAACAAACAATCACTGAAGTGATCCTCACAAAACTCTTGTGATAATGCTCCCTCTCACCTCCCTATTTTCTGCTAGAGTTGTTGTTCTAAATTGTCTTGATATCTTTGAATCAAAGTTGCTTTTCAAGTGATAGGTATGATGTGTTTATCCCAGCCAAGACCCTCCCAAGCAGTTCCTGAATTCTGCCTTGCAGTCTCTTGTGGTTATAAATTCTGCGAATTCCCATCATTTGTTAGGCAAGTTTGGGAAATGTATTGGCTTTTCATTTCCATTGTTTCATTCTGACATCCAGGGGAACTGCAAACAGCCAGGACACAGCCTGCTAAACCCAGGCAGCTCCCTGCAAACAGGGGCTGTGTGTGTGAGGTTGGGTCTCTGCCCATGGCACTGCCTGGCTTCTCCAGGCAGGCAGAACAGGAGGGGGAACTGTTCAGTCACTGCAGGGTGGTGGAGCTGCTTAGGATTCTCAGGTGCCATGGTTTCTAGAAGTGCTGCCTGTGGTGGGAGGGAGCTGCTTGCAGGCTCTCTGCAGGTGCCACTAGGGCAGCTGCCCACCAGCAGCAGCTCCCTGAAGCATTTCCCACCTTGCTCTGTACCAGGCACCTCGGGCTCCCCAGCCCTTGTGGGTCCCATCTCTGAATCGTGCAGTCAGAATTGCCTGGGCTGGAAGGCACCTTAAAGAGGAGCCAAGCTGAGCATGGGAGACCTTTCCCTGGAGCAAGTGGAAGGCACAGAGGCAGGCTGTGTGTCCCCAGAGGCACACTGCCCCTGCTGTGTGTCCCCAGAGCCACTCTGACCCTGCTGTGTGTCCCCAGGCACGCTATGTCCAGGCCAAGCTGAGTGTCCACGACCGCTCCCTGAAGGTGGCCACGGTCATCGAGAGCCTGGAGATGGAGATGGAGCTGCTGTGTCTCACTGGGGTGGAGGATCAGCTGCAGACAGACGTCAGGCCCACGCTGGAGACGCTGAGGAACGCTGGCATTAAGGTCTGCCTAAGCCAGGGTGGCTGCAGCAGGGACCCTGAGACCCTCTGGAGTGCGTGGCACTGTCCCACGGGCAGTCAGTTCCAAGTTGAGGATTTTAAACATCCCTTTGGGAGCAGAACGTGCTGCAAGTGGTTAATGTTACCACATGAGTGTGTCACCTCTTGTGCTTTTCATCCCCTCCCATCCTCTGGCTCCTCCTGCAGAGAAAGGAATCGTGTGGGCACCAAGGAAGGTCCAAGAGGAGACTTTTGGGCAATTCTTCTTTCAGGGAGTTGCAGGAAACAAGGCAGGTGTGGCTGTGTTTGGTTTGTGGTGCCTGAGCCCCCGTGCTGGGCTCAGAGCTGGGGAAAGCCACGTTTTCAGTAGCCACTAGAGGGGAGTCTGAGCCAAGAGAATCAGGGAGTGGATTTTTTTTTTTTCCAGCTTTCTGGGCTCCAGCATCTGTGAGTCCACACCTACAGCCTGAGCTGTGCTCAGCACTGAGGGAGCTGCTGTGGTGCCTGCCTAGGTTCTCTCTCTGAAAACTTTGTCAGCCTTGCAGAAGGGGAAAAAATGGATTAAACATTCAGATTTGGGTAAGAAGAGTAGGTGAAAGGTCCTGGTTGTGGTTTCTCTGCTTTAAGTTGCAAAGTGAGCAAATATCTGAAGCCATGCTGTGAATGCAGAGTGGGGCTGTGTGTTTGGGGCTGAGGTAGGAAGGGCAGTTCAGTGCTTGGGACGAGCTCCCAAAAGTGCTTTTTGTTTGGGGCCATCCCTGGAAACAGCAGAGGAATTCAGGGGAATCAGAGTTCCTCAGGGATGTTGTAGTCCTGGCACTGCAAAGGGGTTTCCTTCTTCCCCTTCTGCTCACCTTGGCTGGAGCTCCTGTGGGGTGTGCTGAGCACCCCTTGCTCTGCCTTTTCTTCAGGGCACTGCTTGTGAGTAAATCCACAGTGAAGGGGATCTTGCAGCTCATGGCAGGGACCATCTTGTTAAGGGCAACTCTCTTTCTAACCTCAGATAATGAAACAAATCAATGAGTCTTTGTGTGGGGTTTTTTTGTTGGTGTTTTGGGATATTCTTAAGGTTTTTGTATTTTTCATGAAATATTCTTGGGCAGTGTCTTGAAAGAATAAAACCACCAGTGGAAAAAACCAAATTCACTGTGATATATTTATACTGGAGAAGGAATTCCCAGCCATTGCTGCTGACATTGCTTTCTAACTCCCTCCCCTCACCAGCACAAAATAAAAGGAGCAGTGTAAATTAAAAAAAAAAAAATCTAGAAAAAAAACCTCAAGCAAGTTGGTGTGTTCCAGACGTACACATCAGCACTGAGCTAACCCCAGTTGCATCATCCACATTTCAGGCTGGGCCAGGAGGGATCTTGCTGCAGCAGGGCCCAGCTCAGAAATGGCTGAGGAGGGACATATTAATACACAAATACATATTTTTTTTAGCTTGCATTTTGTGGGTTTATCAGCAGAATCTTGAAATAATGCAGGTGGGAAAAATGTTACACAGAGTTTGTAACTTCCTTTGTGTCTCAGCCTCTTTAAGAGCTTTGCTTTCACTCACATGTGAGAATTTTCTTGTGTGTTTTAAAATAGGGGTTTTTTTAGAAGAGTAGTTTGTATGTGTATTTTAACAGTCCTTTTGTAAGCCTGAAGGGGTGCTACTGCAGAGATCCTGCAGATGTGGTTGTTGAGCTTTATTTAACAGATGCAATGTTTGGGTTTTAGGTGTGGATGCTGACAGGGGATAAGCTGGAGACAGCCACGTGTACAGCCAAGAATGCTCATCTGGTGACACGGACCCAGGACATCCATATATTCAGGCTGGTGAGTAACACCCACAGGCCCTGTCCCAGACTGTGGCACAGCAGGGCTGTGAGGTCCCAGCTGCTTTCCAGCAGGGTGTTTTTGTTATTTGACCCAGTTTTCTACTCTACCCCGAGTTTTTGTTTCTGTGACTGCGTGCCCTAACTCAGTGTGCTGCCTGTCCTGGCTGTGTCACTCTTGTTGCCTCTGGGATTCTTTGCTGTTTCCTCACCCCAGTGGAGCACTCCTTGCTCAGTTCCATCCTCCCCCAGGTGACAAACCGAGGAGAAGCCCACCTGGAGCTGAACGCCTTCCGCCGCAAGCACGACTGTGCCCTGGTCATCTCGGGGGACTCGCTGGAGGTACTGAGGCCTGAAGGTTCAGCTTTCATATTTCCAGACTCTGCTGCATTGGGGTGTGACTCTGAACTCCATGAGAAGTGCCAGGCAGTTCTCCTCCCAGCTCAGGCAGACAGAACAATCCTTGTCCAGAACCAAGGGCACAGAACAATCCTTGTCCAGAACCAAGGGCACAGAACAATCCTTGTCCAGAACCAGGGGCACAGAACAATCCTTGTCCAGAACCAAGGGCACAGAACAATCCTTTTCCAGCCCAGAACCAAGGGCACCACTGCAGCTCCAGGCCCCAAAAGTGCAAACAGGGAATTGAGGAGAGGATCTGGGAGGGTGGGACTGCATCCCCTGGGGCTGGCACTGCACAATTCACCCCAGTATGGGATGGACCAGAACTTACAAAAGTGTGAAAACTCCTGACTCTGAGTCCATCTTGGGTGTAGCCCTGGCCAGGCTCTTGCACTGCCCAAGGTGCATCCTTGGAAGCCTTTCCATAAATCCCTGCTTTATTCCTTTAACCCTTTAGCCTCTGTGCCAGGGAGCCCCTGCAGGCATGAGCAGGGCCAGCCCCAGAGCCTGTGCTGTGTGGAGACAGCCTGGTGCCTGCAGGGTGTGTGCTGGGTGTGCCCCAGGTGTGTGCTGGGTGTGCCCACAGGGTGTGTGCTGGGTGTGCCCCAGGTGTGTGCTGGGTGAGCCCACAGGGTGTGTGCTGGGTGTGCCCCAGGTGTGTGCTGGGTGTGCCCACAGGGTGTGTGCTGGGTGTGCCCCAGGTGTGTGCTGGGTGAGCCCACAGGGTGTGTGCTGGGTGTGCCCCAGGTGTGTGCTGGGTGTGCCCACAGGGTGTGTGCTGGGTGTGCCCCAGGTGTGTGCTGGGTGAGCCCACAGGGTGTGTGCTGGGTGTGCCCCAGGTGTGTGCTGGGTGTGCCCACAGGGTGTGTGCTGGGTGTGCCCCAGGTGTGTGCTGGGTGAGCCCACAGGGTGTGTGCTGGGTGTGCCCCAGGTGTGTGCTGGGTGTGCCCACAGGGTGTGTGCTGGGTGTGCCCCAGGTGTGTGCTGGGTGAGCCCACAGGGTGTGTGCTGGGTGTGCCCCAGGTGTGTGCTGGGTGTGCCCACAGGGTGTGTGCTGGGTGTGCCCCAGGTGTGTGCTGGGTGAGCCCACAGGGTGTGTGCTGGGTGTGCCCCAGGTGTGTGCTGGGTGTGCCCACAGGGTGTGTGCTGGGTGTGCCCCAGGTGTGTGCTGGGTGTGCCCCAGGGTGTGTTCTGTGTGTGACTCAGGTGTGTGCAGTGTGTAACCCAGGTGTGTGCAGTGTGTAACCCAGGTGTGTTCTGTGTGTAACCCAGGTGTGTTCTGTGTCCCCCAGGTGTGTCTGAAGTACTATGAGTGTGAGTTCATGGAGCTGGCGTGCCAGTGCCCTGCCGTGGTGTGCTGTGTGTGACTCAGGTGTGTGCAGTGTGTAACCCAGGTGTGTGCAGTGTGTAACCCAGGTGTGTTCTGTGTGTAACCCAGGTGTGTTCTGTGTCCCCCAGGTGTGTCTGAAGTACTATGAGTGTGAGTTCATGGAGCTGGCGTGCCAGTGCCCTGCCGTGGTGTGCTGCCGCTGCGCGCCCACGCAGAAGGCGCAGATCGTGCGGCTGCTGCAGGAGAGGACGGGCAAGCTCACCTGTGCCGTGGGTGAGTGCAAGCTGGGCAGGGCCTGGCTCTCAGGGAAAAGACAGCAGTACATCTCTAGTCTGGTTTGGCCAGGCCTGCAGCTTCTGAGTTTCTCAGTTCTGTGTTTTTCCTGATGTTTTGGGTTTCTGAAGCTTGATGTGAGATACAGAAACCACTGACCTGGGGGTCTGTTAAAACAAAACATCAGAACTTAAACTCATGATTTTTGTTTAAAAGCTTGCTTTTGATTAGGTTAAGTGTTTAAGTGTTTCTTTTAATATTCCAGTGGGTGCAGATGACTTTGGTGGGGCTGCAGTTTGCCCCAGTTGCTTAACTCCCAGTTTTGTTTGTGCTCTGCCCTGCAGGTGATGGAGGGAATGATGTTAGCATGATTCAGGAGGCTGACTGTGGTGTTGGAGTTGAAGGAAAGGTGAGATTACCTCATGTTAAATGAGAATTTCTGTGGCCAGTTTGCAAGAAAGGGAACAAGTTCCCACAAGAATCATCATCAGGCCAGGAGCCCTAGCATGAGAAATAATTTGGCTATAAAGGAGACTACTGTTAAAGGCAGTTCAAATTAATTATTTAGTTCTTGGCAGGATTTGTACCCTCATGGTTAATTTTGGGGGTTTTGATGCTTCAGGTGCTGGAGTTATAATTACACTGATAAGATATACCCTACATGCACAATGGAAAACTGTTCATATTAGTTTGCAAAACAAACTCTGGGTTAGAACACTGATTCCTGCCGCTGGAGCTGTGTGGAGCTGCAGGACTGGATTGGCAGCAGCAGACAGACTGCTCTCAGTGAGCCAAAACTGTGTGAACTTTTGAGACTGAGAATTTGTGTTCAGCACTGACTTGATAGGAGTGTCACGTTAACATGTGTGTTGTGAATCAGAATCCAGAGGTTGCTTAGAGTTGGAGGCCAAGGTTCAAATGGGAATTCTCTTCATAATTTTGCTCTTTGCTTAAAACCCACAGTGGAAGGAGAAGTACTGAGGCAATGCTCTCCCTCACCTAACATACTGCAAATATTCCTGGAAGTTCTGTCAGTGGTAACTCAATAATAACACGATATTCTTGGTTTCCAGTGCTGAAATGATCTCACTGTGCTTCTCCTTGCCCTTGTTCCCAGGAAGGGAAGCAGGCATCGCTGGCAGCTGATTTCTCCATCACTCAGTTCAAGCACCTGGGCCGTTTGCTTATGGTCCATGGAAGGAACAGCTACAAGAGGTCTGCAGCCCTCAGCCAGTTTGTGATCCACAGGAGCCTCTGCATCAGCACCATGCAGGTAAATGGGCTGCCAGAGAGGTGAGAAGCCAAATCCTAAAGGAAAGGTCCCGTGTCTCGTTTGGAATGCTGCTGTTTCTTCTCCTGAAAAGTTTCATGGGTTAGGACTTGAGGTTGTTACTTTGATATGAAAACACATGAAAAAATTCCTGGAGTTGGACAAGTACCAGCAACTGCTCCAAAGGACTCAAAAGGGGTTGATATTCCATTAGTCTGTCTTCATTTCAGGAATTGAGAGAACCCAGTGCAATAATGTTCTAGTTGGAACAAAGTGTATTTTTAAGCTGTTATTTTTACTGCAGTATCTCTGGGTCTAAAAAGCTCATTTCTTTTCTAGGCTGTTTTCTCCTCAGTATTTTACTTTGCTTCGGTTCCTCTCTACCAAGGCTTCCTCATCATTGGGTAAGAGTTCATTTTTTATTTGCACTGAGGAAATCCTCTGCACAATGCACACTTTTGGGCTGATTAACATGCAAGCACATCTCCCCTCTGCTCACAGCACTGCTTCAGGAGCTGGATGTGAGCCTGCCAGAAACCTTTCCAGCAGGATGGTTTGTCACATTTGGGAAGCAGCCCATCCTCCAGGAATGCTCCTTTGATCCCAGTAAAAAGCAGAGGGGCAGTTGTTCTGGGCTGCTGTCTGCACAGCAGTGAGAGGCAGTGCTAGGAGGAGAGACAACTTAGTTCCTGTCCAAAATCTGTCTAAGACAGGGCATTGCAACTGTAATCCCACTTTGACTTTCTATGCTTTTGAGTACATCATCTAGAAACCCAGCAAATTCATCTCCATTGCCTTCTGAAGGGAGCAGAACCAGCCCTGAGCTCTACAGCAGGCTTTGGGATGGGCACTTGGCTCCTTAAGAACCCACTGCAATATTTGAACCAGCCACTTGTGTGTGATTGTTTCTGATCAAAAGTCATTCAAAAAATCCCAATCCTGATGTTTTTTTCCTACCTGCAAAACTCTGGTGTGCTCTGTTTGCCAGTTTTTATAATGTGTACATTATTGGGCACTTAAAGAATATTTTATTTCCTTTCTGGAGCCTAGCATTTGTTTGCTCATCTCCACCTGAGATAATTTACTGGTCTCCTGCCTTCTTCCCAGGTACTCCACAATTTACACCATGTTTCCTGTGTTTTCTCTTGTCCTGGACAAGGATGTGAAATCTGAAGTTGCAATGTTGTACCCAGAGCTCTACAAAGATCTTCTTAAGGTGTGGGAGACTCTTTGGTTTTGTGTGTTTTGCTTTAAGGCAAGATCCTCATCTTGATTTGAAACTCTAAATGTGTGAAGTCAAATATATTGCCAGGAGAACCCAGAACTTTATCAGGCATTTCCAGGCAAAATTCTGTTAAAGTCAAATTTGAATCAACAGATAGAACCAGAATTCCTGGCAGTTGCTGATTGAATGCTACATGAAATGCAATTTATTAAAAACAGCTGGGCCAGTAGAAGTTCCATTCTGTGGGAAACTCTAGGGATTTGATATTACCAATTTGTTCCATAATAAAGGGAAAAGAGAAATTGTTGGGGATTTGGCACTGTCCTGAAGCCAGAAAAGGGAAGAGGGGAAGGGATATTTGATGGGGGCAGGGGGCTATCCCAGAGCTTCTTCACTAGAAATTTGACTTGAGCATGATCTCAAGGTTTGCTTGCTGTGCCATTTTTGTACCTTTAGCATGTAAGTCAGGTCCTTCTCCTTAAACAAAGAAAACTTTATTTTATGTTTACCATAGAAATATCAGGAAGGTAAATCTTGTCTTGGGTTCCTTTTAATTTTTTTTTCTTCCTCCCTGGAAAATGTTTTGAATAACTGGGGTATGCAGCCTGGGAACATCTTTCTTAGTTGGAGGAAAGGGTAGACTGAGTCTTCCCCAGATCCTTTCCCTCAAGGATTCCTGTTAAACAGATACTCTGAGAAGCACAGCCTGTTTTTCCAGAGCCTCAATAAGTCTCCATCTGGTTTCACTTGGATGTTGTCTCTTATGTCATAAACCACTAATTCTTCAACCATCCTTAGGCCTGGTCTAAACATAGGGGGTTTTGTGCTGGTATAGCTGTGTTGGCTGGAGATGGCTTTTTAAAATCTATCTGCCTCCAATATGAGGGTGATTTGTGTGTGTCTAGAAATACAATATTGATGTGTTCACATCGATGTGTGTGCACACATCTTGTATTTCACAGTGACCAAACTCCTGAGGCATCTTTGCACTGAATTAATTGTGTGTGCAGTGAGGGCCAGGTTGTGCTGGGGGAGCTTCCACAGCCCCTTCCTGCACCCAGAAAAATGGGAATAAAGGGGCACTGCCTCAGGGCTGCTTGGTTTGTTTTATTTCATTTTTTTTCCAAATCATCTTCCAATCATCTTACTAATTTCTGAATTGATCAATAAGTGAATTTTCATAAAAGAAAACCCCAATGGAGCTTTGTCTTTTTTTTTTTCTTCCCCACTCAGGGACGACCGTTGTCATACAAAACGTTTTTAATCTGGGTCTTGATAAGCATTTATCAAGGTAAGAAATCAACTCCTGCTTGTGCCTTTTGATGTTGTAGTATGTGTGACTGTCCAAGTTTTGGTATGGCAGAAGTTAAATAAAACACAAAATTAATTTCCCAAAGTATCCTTGTGGTGATGAATATATTTTTTTTTTCT
The DNA here is from genome assembly GCA_013400255.1 of Sitta europaea. Lineage (NCBI taxonomy): Eukaryota > Metazoa > Chordata > Aves > Passeriformes > Sittidae > Sitta > Sitta europaea. The sequence goes on from VXBS01008578.1 coordinate 600,956, forward strand.
TGAAAAATGTTGGTAACGTTACCAAAGGAAAAAATTATCTAAACCCAAATGTTGGCAGTAATTGGTCAACCCTGTGGTGTAGAATCCAAACCATTGTGCCTCTTCCCATCAGAGCCATCCACTGGGACTCTGTGCAGGGCTGGAGTTGCCCCATCTGTGAAGCAGAGCTCATGACCCTCCCCTTCTTTTAGGAAAAGTTCTCCAATTTATGGATTTTGCAGGTTTTTGTCGAAAATGCAGCCTTCTGTATTTGATCCAGCAATGGAAGTGGCAATAGTTCTGATTCCTTCACAGGCATCTGTAACTCTGGGTCAGAGTCGAGCTCATGTTCTTGATCCTATCTCATACACTCCAATTAGGCTGCTAAAGCAATTAAGTAAATGCCCTAATTACAGTGGGTTTTCAGCAGTGGATGTAGTAATTTGGGTATATGTCTAAAAAGGCATTTTCTTTCGTTTTGTCTTTTTTTTTTTTTTAATCAAGTACCCTCAAACTCAAATGCTCTCTTTAAGTATTAATCAGGGGATTGTAGAGAACAAGTCAATAATGAGGAGCTAAAAGCTGAAGTGGCAAAATTCCTTCTTTCTTCAAACTCTTTATCAACAAGAGTCAGAATTAGAGGTCAAAATAAACAGGTAATCCTTATGGATTTAACTGATGTTGCCATCCTCAGCAGGGAGTGAATCTAGGAGTGCAAAATCCCTGTTGGCTTTCTTTCCTGAAATCTGTCCCAGGAGTCCTGCAGCAGGGATCAGGGGCTGGGGATGCTGAGGAACAGCCTGGTAAAGGCAAGGCATTGAGAGAGCCTGGAGGCTGCAGCCAGAGGGGGAAGGCTCCTCCTTGGGCTGCGAGCACTCTGCTCCCAGGGACCGGTAAAAGTGACTTCACCAGCGCTCCGTAAGCGGCCAAACAACGGGGCCAGTTGCTAGCAGAGATGAGCCCGACCCAAACCTGAGCAGCCCGAGGCTCTGGAAAGTTCACAGCTGGGTTTGAACTCTGCCTCAGGCTGGGTTCCTCGCAGGTTTTCCCTTCCGGAGGCTGCCCGAGTGATGGATGTTGGTGTGGATTACTCACGCTGCTCACATGAGTTATTTGTGCAGGTGGCCTGGAGCCCTGGCCAGCCGGGAGAGGAGCACAAACAATGCCTCGTTAGCAGAGCTTTAATGGGGTTCTCTTCGGGGGAGGTGTGAAGGGGACAGATCTCAGCCCAGGCAGTGCAAATTGAGGCTCACTTGTGTCCCCTGAGCTTTTCAACACTTTGCTGCCTCTTGGCACCGAGGCAGTGTGGTAGGATAGAGAAGAACTTGATATCTTTTAGCTTCTGAGTAGTGACCGAGTGCTTTTGTGGGAGGATAGAGTTTCATGATGTTAGAGATCTCCAGTTGCCAAAACAGCATGTATTAATTTCCTATCTGCATGTGTCTCTGAGTATGATAGACTGTTAGAAAACTTTGGGTACCTCTGCTGTAACTTTTCCCTGTCTTCTCATCAGTTCTGTCTCCTAAATAGAAACTGATTCGTTGTCGTTACATTTGTCAAGTTTCATGAAAAACAGCCTCAAGATAGGATTGTTTCAGCCTTTCCAAGACCTAACCGTGGGTTTTAGAGCTGAGACTGAAATAGTTCCATTCCCTTGCAGGTAGCATCATCATGTATGGAGCACTCCTCCTCTTTGAGTCCGAATTTGTGCACATTGTTGCCATTTCCTTCACCTCCCTGATTCTCACCGAGCTGCTGATGGTGGCCCTGACCATCCAGACGTGGCACTGGCTCATGATCGTGGCCGAGCTGCTCAGCCTCTCCTGCTACATTGCCTCGCTGGTCTTCTTGCACGAGTTCATTGGTGAGGTTCAGTGCTCTCCTCCAGTCACTTCAGGGCTGGATGGTAACAGGGCTGAACTGAGCAAAAGGCTCTCACACAGTGACATTGGTACCCCAGTAAGCTCTGTGTGATTTGAAGGCACTTGCAAGATATTTTATGGTTTCTTCCCACAGCAAAATGCTAGAGAAGGTAAAGCAGAGTGTGCTACCAGTGAGTGTCATCCATTCTTTGAGCTCCAGCACGTGTCAGCTGTCTCATGTGGCAGTGACCTTTATTTCCATGTGGGAATTTGAGATGGAAGGTTGAAGTCTCTGCTGTTGGATTGAAAGATTTGGTCCTTTAAACTGGGTGAAGGAGCTACCTCCTAAAACATACATTCTTTTATCTGCTCCTTGGGACTGTTCTCATATGGGTTTGGTCGTTGGTGGTGGTTTAGTTGCCTGAAGCAGAACTAATCCTATTCCCTGGCTAGAGGAAAAAGGGTGAGGAGTTCCAGATTCCCCAGCAGCTGTTGAGTTGCAAATATCAGACCCATGGGCTTGTTCCAGTGTTCATTCAGGAGCCACAAGATGTCACTGCTTCTTCCATAAAGCTCTTTCCGAACTGAAGCCAGCAGGGATAACTTCTCCCTGGCTGGATCTGCCCCTTGCATGTGGTTATACCAGTTCCATTTTGAACGATGCTTTAACTCTTTTTGTAAAGATTCTGAGGAGTTTTGAGTCGAGAGCTGTGTTTGCTGGGCTCAGCCAAGCAGCAGAGGCAGCTCCCAGAGTGGGAGGACAGGCAGTGCAGGAGGGTTATCCCTGTCTCAGGTGGGGCTGGGGAGGGCAGGTACCTGTGAGAGCCACATTCCTGACACCCCACTGCCCAGCACACCTCTGCATCCTCTGGGCAAGAGAAGGGCAGAGGAGTGAGTGTTGTCCCTGAAAATCAGCCTTCTGATTTGTTTTGGTATAATGGAGTCAGTACTATGAATTGTAAGATAAACCAGGATCATGTTTGCATTCCTTTGTAAAAGATCTCACCTGATGGACTTCTCAAGTGAGCAGTGGGGATGGAGAGGTGGGAACTGCTCTGTCCAACCTCTGCTCACTGTCCAGAAACTGAGAGATCCGAGGTCAACAATAAACTGGAGAGTTCTTTTCTTCTCCTCTGCCTGAGCACCTGTTATGTGTGTTACTGTGTTCCCTCTGTGTGTCCCAGTAACAAGTGAGCAGCCAGGTATCATATGAGCTTTGAACTTGGAGGAGGGGCAGTTTAAGATCTGTAAAATCATCGGCTGGCCTGTGTTGGCAGGGAGCTGAAGGTGATCTGGTTCCAGCCCAGTGCCCTGGGCAGAGGGGAGCAGTGACTGAGCTGCCTTCCTGCCCCCTGCCCAGAAGGTGCTCCCGGGTTGGTGACTCCCTGCTCTGTTTTCTCCACAGATGTTTACTTCATTGCCACCTTGTCGTTCCTGTGGAAGGTCACTGCCATCACCCTGGTGAGCTGCCTGCCCCTCTACGTCCTCAAGTACCTGAGAAGGAGGTTCTCTCCCCCCAGCTACTCCAAGCTCACGTCCTAGAGCTGCTCCTGGCCCAAGAGACAGACCTTGCCCAGGGCCCAGAGCCAGCCCCCAGCTGTCCCATAAGGAACACGTCCCACACCTGTGCCAGGAGCCCGTGGTGATCTCTGCTGCTGTGGTGAGAGACTCCAGACTGCCCCGAGGGGAGCCCAGTGCCAAGGGAGTGTTTGGAGGGTGGAGGCTCTGAGCTCATCCAGTCCTTGGCACTCTGTTCAACTGAACTGGGGTCAAATGCACGGGCTGCGATGGCAGTGGGTTTCTCTTGCATGGTTCAAAGTCTGTGGAAGCTGCTACCAGACCTTGGGATTTACATTTGACAATTTAAAGTGAATTTTTTTTCAGTGTCTGCGCTGTTCTTTGCATTGTGTTACTTTTTTTTTTTTTTTTTTTTTATTTTTTTTTTTTTTTTTTTTTGGTTGGAAGGGACCTTAAATCCCAAGTAGTTACATTCTTTTTACATCTTGGAAATCCCTTAATGTAGGTGATGCACTACACTGCTGACAGCTGATTCCTGATTTGTGGCATGTTGTTTCCATAATGGGGCTCCAGCCTGTCGGATCTACACACACTGGAGAGAGAATCTGAGCGAGTCTGAGATTTTCCTTCCGTTGAAATGTGGTCACCCCAGTGATTTTGGAGGGATCCAGTCATTGATAAAGACAGAGAGGTGGTAGCTCAAAACGAGAGAATTCACTTTTGTTTAGCTTTTGTGCTTCCTGTTAAAAGGAGCCCCTGATATAATAGTTTTACTCTGTATTTATTTGTGTAGGAGAAAATTATCTAAACTAAAGCAAATCCTCTTTGGAACAGAACTTTGCAGTTGATCATCCTTGAAATGTGTCGACAACGTGAGAAGAGACTCGTACTGTTCTGCAGACAATGTGGCAGACGTGTCTTGAATCCTTGGAGACTGAAAGGAGAGGTCACAGAGCTGCTACTCCTCACAGCTCCATGAAATCTGTTTCCTGTTAGTGTGGAACTTTGAGGATGAGCTGCAAATAAGCAGAGGCACTCCTAGGTGGATGTTTAATGACATACTCCCTGCAGAGAGGCAGTTTGTGGAACCTTGCCCTTGCTTGGCTCTAAAAACCAAACCTGAATCACAGCAGTGGGTTCATACCGAGGTGTTAGGCTTGTGTGCAGAGCAAATTTATGCATTTTTAATTTTCAAAAATTAAACTCAATGAGTTCTGTCATTATTATGAACTTTGGTCCACATTATAATATCATGAGGAGAGCAACATGTGCTTGGGCTTCTCAGCAGAAGGACAGAGACTGGCAGGAACCTTTCAGAGCTGGCTTGGTGCATCAAACACAGATGGGCTTTTAGTGGCAGCCATCCTTGTCTGAGGCTCTTCTGTCTGTGCTAAATTAGTTGCTTGCTTCTCTTGCCACATCAGAGAGACCACAGGCAGAGCTGGCACTGCCTGGCACCCTTGTTCCCTGGCTGCATAGGAGGGAGAGAGCCCAGAGCCTGAGCCCCTGTCTAAAATCAGAGCCTGAGCCCCTGTCTAAAATCAGAGCCTGAGCCCCTGTCCAAAATCAGAGCCTGAGCCCCTGTGCCAAGGCAGAACCAGAGCCTGAGCCCCCTCCTGGGAGCTCTCACCCCCCTGTGAATTCAGACCATTTTGCCAGAAAGTTCCTTAACATTGTCTTCATCATGACTGGATGGTGTTGGCCATGCCACTGCTCTGGAGTCCCAGGCAGCATTTCACAGAATCCTGGAGTGGTTTGGGTTGGAAGGGACCTTAAATCCCCCCAGTGCCCCCCTTGCCATGGGCAGGGACCCCTCCCACTGCCCCAGGGGCTCCCAGCCCCTGGCCTTGGGCACTGCCAGGGATCCAGGGGCAGCCACAGCTGCTCTGGGCACCTGTGCCAGGGCCTGCCCACCCTGCCAGGGCAGAATTTCTTCCCAGGATCCCATCTAATCTGCTTTCCTTAGTTTAAGGACAAGCACCAAGAATTCCCTCTGGCCCAGGTGGTGAGTGAGCAGCCCAGTCCCTGTGGGCTCTGGTGCCCAGCCTGTCCCTCTCTCCTGTGTGTTGGGAGTTCAGTGTCCTGCAACAGCAACAGTGCCAAGCTGCTGTGTGTAAATATTTGAGACATATAAATGGTAGAATTCACTGTTTCCTCAAGTCAATACCGTTTACACTGAGTGGACCATATTTGCAAACTATTAGCTTACACCAAGAAAGGGAGTGAACTGTGATTTCATTTGTATTTATTGACTCATAAGTTTAGTAGCATATTTAGTAAAGTTGATAGTGATCTATAGCTGTGTTTTGGGGTGTGGATTATGTTCTTTGCAGCTCGTGTTTTTGCACAAGGTAGTAAATCCAGGAAGTCATTTCTGCCTGGATACACACTACATTTTTTCAAAGCAGTCAGAGCCTAAAACTGCCATCTAACAAACAGCAGGAAAGAGGAACACTTCTGTTTTTCAAGTTTAGCACTTTATGTTTGCAAACCATTTCTCTTAAGTTATTTAAAAATGTTTTTAAAAGCAAAATTTAATACACATGTTCCTATTTATGGTACATCAAAATAAATGGATTCTCTGGTGGAAATTTCATCTTTTCCTCTAGTATGCTCATAATTTGTACTTTTAGGGAGTGAAGCATTGTTTTCTTCTTCTTCTGTGTGGTATCTTTGTGACCTCAGTGTTCTTCCTATTGCTTTATCTGTGTGGGTTATGTGCTGTAGCAGTTCATGTGTGATTTGTGTGCTTTGGGGCTGCTCCAGGTGATGCTCCAGGGCCCCTGGGTGAGTCTCACCCTGCTCCTGCTGTTCCTGGCCCCAGGTGCTGCCCTGGGTGAGTCTCACTGAGTCCCTGCTGCCCTGGGTGAGTCTCACTGTGTCCCTGCTGCCCCTGGGTGAGTCTCACTGTGTCCCTGCTGCCCTGGGTGAGTCTCACTGTGTCCCTGCTGCCCCTGGGTGAGTCTCACTGAGTCCCTGCTGCCCTGGGTGAGTCTCACTGTGTCCCTGCTGCCCCTGGGTGAGTCTCACTGTGTCCCTGCTGCCCTGGGTGAGTCTCACTGTGTCCCTGCTGCCCTGCTGAGTATCACCCTGCTCCTGGCTGCCAGCACCCCGTGCTGAGCTGCTGCAGGGTGAGGTTTTGTGGCACACAATGTTCCCTTCCTGCACCTCTGCAGTAATTCCAGGTGTGTCCCAGCCCTCTCTATCCCCTGAACTCTGGATTTCTCTCCTCCACAGAGCTTGGCCTGTTCATCTGTGCCAACACTTGCTTAGCTCAGCTCGTGGTGCAGAGGACAGCTGAGTTTCTGTGTGCAGCAGCTGCAGGCTGTGCAGGGGGCTCAGAGCTGGTCAGGGGTCCCTGTGCTGGGTTTGTCAGGTGGGTTTGTTGGAGCCCCAGGTCACAGGGGGTCCCTGGAGCTGCCAGGGTCCCTGTGCTGGGTTTGTCAGCTGGGTTTGTTGGAGCCCCAGGTCACAGGGGGTCCCTGGAGCTGCTCAGAGGGGTTCTGTGTGAGAGCTCTGCAGCTCTGCTGCACCACAGCCCCCGTGCAGCTCAGTGTGCCCAGCTGGTCCTGTGGCATTGGGCTCATCCCACCATGTCTGGGGCCAGTCCAGTGCTCACTCCAGCAGCAGCTGGATGGGCTCTTTCTTTATTTCTTTATTATTAGTTATTTTATAAGTGTTAGACTCTATGATTTGCATGAAATCCTGTGGTTCACAGCTTTGCCAATATGGTCCATCACTACTGCCTACAACAACTTGTGTACTTATATGCCTTTGAGAACATTTTTAATTGGTAAAATTGTTTAAAAAAAATCAATGTTAAGTTAATTTAGTTTTTAATGGGGAAATGGATTCTGGTGTCAAAATGGTATTTACTGTGATGCTGATGTTTTGTACCTGTCATCCAGCTCAAAACATGTAAATACTCCTGAGTCAAGAGAACTCTGAATGCCAATTATTTATTGTTCTGTAGAGTTATATGTCGCAGATGTGTAAGAACTTAAAAGGGAATGTTGTAAAACAAGGTGGAAAAAATAAATTTTATGCAACTTCTTTACTTCACCCCTGTGTGCTGCACCTGGTTGGTCCTGGAGATGTGTGGGAATTGCCAGGATTTAGAGAATTGTGCTGGGGGCCTCTAACCTGTGTGTGGGAAATGCAGACCCAAGAAGAGATCAGAGCTGCTTGGGTAAATTCTTCCCAGAGCCAGTTTTGGGTTTAGCAGGGGTGGTCATTGCTGCTGGCTGGGAATGAGGAGGGGATTTTCATTGGAACACAGAGATACCCTGCCCTGGGGAGCAGCAGCATTGGGAGCAGCTATTTTGGGAGTGTTCTCATCCCTTGGATGTTGGATTCAGCGAGTGGCTCAGCACCAGAGCAGTCCAGGGTCAGGAGCAGGGGAGAGCAGGGTTTAACACAGAATATTCTCCACAGGGGAAACGTCAATAGTGCTGAGTACAAACACAGTACAGTGATTTTCTACCAAAGATGTAATAGAGCCATAAACACTCTTTAAAAACAACAAAACAAGAGAAAATTAAGAGTGCAACTGGATAAAGTAAATCTCTGGCTTGGGAGACTGTTTATTAAAGCAGTGATAAACTATCCCTCGGATCATTGACCATCCAGGGAAGTGTTTCTTTTAGATTCTATAGGACACAGATGCCCTTTTTAATGACTAACTTTCTTCTGGTATAAAGTAGTTAATGCAAATATTAAATAAACCATTTTTGTGATGTTTGCAGACATCAAATGAATGGTGCAGACTCCAGAAATCACAGGAACAGACTTTGCTCCCAAGTGTTACCAATTTCCCACTCTAAATGGGTTACATAAGCCCTGGTTAGTGGTTCCTTTAATTTTGGATGGTTTCTTTTTAATGGTGAAGTGTGTAATTAAAAAAAGCTAGAAATAGTTCTTTCTAAACTCACTCTGGAAGGGAAGGAGAATTTCAGCAATTTTTTTTTCACCCAAACATTGCATAATAGTAGAAATGTCAAAGATTTCCATGGGGTTTCATTTCATTCTTCATGTGGCTGTGGTCATGCAAGAAGTTTGAATGCTGCAGGGGCTGGCAGATTTTTGGAAGCTCACACATCCTGGGGTAAGCTTTCAGCCTGGGCTTTACCAAAGAATGCCAGTGGCCTTGTTTTTGAGATTGTGGTTGTATTATAACTGGTGTGTCTCTGTTTTTCCTTTTTGCTGAGGACAAGGAATAGGTGCTGGCTGGAGTTGGGTGTCTCACTCTGGCCCTGGTGGAGCTGCAGAGGCCTCCCTGCACCAGGAGCCAGAATTTGGGGAGAGGGAACCTCTCTGAGCTGCTCTGTCTTCACCTTCTGATGGCTCAGGACATGACACCTGCCACTGCCCCTTCTCCCCTGCGTTGCTGTGGCATTAAATATTGTTTTCATCTTCCCTGGAGGGAGGGAACTGCTCCTGTGCCCCTTTCCCAGGTAGGAGGTGGGGCCAGGGAGAACCAGTGCTCTGGGCTGGCCCCACAGGCAGAGCAGGAAAATATTTCTGTTTTGATGATTAGAGTTTCTCAGCACCTTAAACAAGGGAGTCAATCTTACAGGAAAGTTCCTTCTTGCACAGAGTATTCAGATGTCTGGTTTTAAATGAGAAATGTGATTGCAGGCTTTAAAAACCTGAGTGGGAGTGTTGATAGACCCCAACCCAAACATTTCAGGGAATTCTCTTCTGTCTTCTTCTGGAACTGCAGATCCAAATCACATCTGTGCTAAATGTTAAACCCAAGTGCCTGTGGGAGCAGCAGGGGAGGCACCTCTGCAACTGCACAGGAAATCCAGGAAAACCTGGAGTGTGCCAGCACTGAGTGCTGCTGCTGCACCTGTTCAGCTTCAAATGCTGGGGCTTCCTCAGGCCAGGAGCATTTCATGGCCTCAAAACTCCCTGGGGGCTGTGGGGCTCTCTGGGTTATGGCTGCACCTCCAAAGCTTTGCTGCTGTAATTAAAGTTAGAGGTGATGAGCATCCTGCAGGATCTGGCTGTGAGAAGAATATCCTTCCCTCTGCTGCTCTCCCTCCCTTCGTGGCACAAGACCTGAGTGGGTTACAAAAAAGGGCTTTAAAGTCACTGCATTCCCACTTTAAACCTCCTGCTCTTGGCTTGCTGGGGTTGTCCACGTAAGGCAGAATATTGTCTGCTCTTCAGACTCTCCCAGAAAGGAGGAGTAACAAGAACAGTCTGTGCAAAAGAATTTAATGCAGTAAAGATGGGGGTGATAGTCATTCTCATTTGTCCTTTTATGTGAAACAGATTTTATTTTAAATGTACACTCTGAGTGGCTTAACCATATCCAGAGAGCTGTTTACCAGGGGAAAAGGAGAGCTGCCCCCAGGGTAAAGGGAGAGCACGAGTGGGGGTGAGTGGGCTGCACTGGGGGCTGTGCTGAGCTCAGGAGCCCCTGAGCACTCCTCAGGGCACTGGGGCACAGGGATGTCCTGCCAGGGATTGACTCCTGTGCTGCCCACCTGCTCCAGCTGTGCTGTGCCATTTCTGTGCCTGTCCTGTGCTGCCTTTAAAATGTCACCTCAGGTCCCTTTAGTGCAGGTGCCACCAACCTGTGACAAAAAGAGATGCAAATTGCAGTTGGCCAGGACTCCTGTTAAATATAAGAACAAACCAAATGCCCAGGAATGGTCTCCCTGAAGCCTTTCCCTGCCCCAGCAGCAGCTGTGTCACTGCCATGGGCACAAACAGTGCTCAAAAAACCTCTGGGAAAGCGAGGGATGGTGCCCAGAGAGGCAGAACTCCTCTGCACCTTTCTACACCTGAGATTAGGCTTTGGAACAAAAAGGCACATTTTAAGGATCAGCATTCCCTCTGGCAGATTTTAATACCTGATCTTTCCAAGAGGCACTGCAGAAGAAGTTCGGAGTGCAATCTGTGTTTGCAGTGCTGAGCCCTGAGGATCGGAGCTGCCCGAGGCAGGGCAAGGTGAGCACAGCGCTGCAGGAGCCGGGGCTGTGTACAGCACAGCTCAGCCTCCCCCACCCCTCGCACGATCCTCGGGGCTCCTGCTGGCTTCTTGCCAGTGCTCGGTACTGAAGTGTGGAGCTAATTCCTACAAGCGCCGTGTTCTCCATAAATCTCCTTCAAAGGACAGAAACCTCCGATGTCTCACAGGTGAGCGCCCCCGTCCCTGCCCGCGCTGCTATCCTCATCCTCATCCTCATCCCCAGCCCATCCTGCCTGCCCTCCCGAGCCCCCCCAGCCCGCAGAGCACAGCGCCACAACGCCTGCAGGAAAAGCAGAGCCCGGAGCAAACCTCAGGTGTTAACATCCTATAAAAACTGCCACGCTCGGCTGAGCCCGGCTCACAGCCCAGGCAAGCCTGACCTAATGCAGAGGTTTATGGAGGTGGCAGGTAAGGACTAATTACAGCCCCTGGACTCCATCAGGCTGGCCTGTCAGCTCCACTCGGGGCTGAGGTGCCTCTGGTCCCTCTGCACAGGGCAGGCTCCTGAGGAAACGTGGGGAGTAAATCTGAGGTGCTGAAAGAAATACTGCAGCAGAAATTACACTGTGGGCAAGGTTTTATATGTGTTGGGGTGAATTAATGAATGGGTTTGGGGTTTTTGGAAAGGAAAAAAAACACAACAAACTTTGTGCACAAATACATAGTTTGAAATATATTCTCAGTTTGAAATATATTCTCTTTCAAACGCCAGCTATTTTAACAACAGTGTAAATCAGATTTTACAGACCACATATTTCAAGTATGAAGTTCATTAAATGTGTGAAATTCTAGATTAGCTGCCGGGTGTGGCCAGAGCCCCAGTAATGAATTGTAAATTCTGTTCAGGATATAATACCAGACTCCCTTGCCCTGGCGCTGATATGAAAGGACTAAAGCCACCTTTTCAAAACAGTCATAACCTTTCTTTATTATCTTTATTTAGTTTAGCCATCATATGATATAATGAATGACTGCATCAGTGTTTCCATCCTGAATGAAATGCACAGGTGTTTAAATCCATTAATTTATGGGTTTATTATTATTAAACCAACTTATGTCTCAATGTAACTGAAATCAATGCTATCAATTCATACACATTTTTGCCAGTGCTCTGATAGTGGGTGGTTGGATGTCTTTGGATTCAAGAATATCACTCTAAACTACAATTCCCTCTGAATCTGTGTGGAAAAAAAAAAAATTAAATTAACGATGCTGTTCCCATTCCATAAACCCTTCCATGAGCTGGGAGCAAGGTGCCCAAGGGAGCAGAGCTTGTGCTGTGGCAGGCAGTGACATTTAGGGACAGATCTCAGTGGTGTCCAGCTCCTCTGCACAGAAATCCAGGTGTTCTGTGCCCCAGGGCTGGAGCAGCTCCAGGGATGCTGTGGGATGATCCAGCTCGTGCCTCTGGACCTGCACAGCCTGGCCTCCTTGTTTCCTCCTCTCCCTTTCCCTCCTGCACTGTCCAAAGGGTCACAAGCCAGTTCTGATCCTGATATAACCAATAATGGGAATTTTCCAGGTAGCTGGGCCTGAAAATCCAGGGCTGAGGAGAAGAACCAGCACCTCTCCCTCTTGGCTGTGGGTTGGAGATGTCCAATTGCAGATGGAAAGCTCCTTTGGGGGGAATTCCAGCAGTTCTGTGCAGACCCACAGAGCTCCGTGTGGGTGAGTTCCCGGTGCGAGACCAGCACCCCGAGACCCACCCGAGCGAGTGAATATTTTATTGAAACTGTTTATTTAGAGGCGGCCAGGGACGAGCCCGGGGCGGTGCCAGGCTGGGGGGCTGCTCGGGGAGAGCAGTATTTACTTTGGAAGGGCCGGCAGCTTTTGTCAAAAATACTTATTGTTGCCGTGAGACTGAAAATACCTTTTGCAAGTGGAAAACAGAGATGTCTCCGTGAAGTCTCTGATGATAAAATCCAGGCAGCTGCCCCAGTGGCCCGAGAGCACATCCTCAGGAAGCCTCGATGCCTTATCTCCTAAAGAGCATGAGAAATAATCATCATTTAAAAAAATAATCGCTTTTATTGCCAAACGCCGGCAATGTGGAGCCGGGCAGGGAGGCTCATCGTCCGGCAGGGCGATGCTGTGGGCGGCTGCCAGGGGCAGGCAGGGACCCCCCCGAGCCCCCCGGGCCGCTGCCGCTGCCGCTGCTCGCCCTGCTGGGCTGCGAGCCCGGCGCGGAGCTCCCAAAGCCACCCCCGAGCCCGGGAGCTGCCCTGTCCCCAAAGCCGGGCACATCCCCGTGGATGCTGGGGGGAGCCGGGATGGGTTTTGGGGGGTACGGATGCAGTCCAGAATGTGCCCCTAAAAGGAAGAGGAAGTATTCTCCTAAAGAGGGAATAAATATCTAAAAATATTAGCTATTAATAGCTCCTTAGCTCCAAAAATAAAATCCCTTAGTGATACCAAAATAAGAAAGCAAAGGAAAGTCGGAGGTATTTGGCCTTCCTTTGAAAAGGGAAGCTAAAAATAACTATATATATATAAAAATCTCTCGTTTCTAGGGAAAGTCTCTGCCCCCGCATCCAGCTTGCACAGTTATATAAGACTTGAACTACATCCCCCTCTCCTCCGCGGCCGCTCACAACGCGCTGGAGCCGCGGCCAGATGGAGAAAGGTTCCGTCAGGAAAGTTTAACTCAGCGGGGAAGCTGCAGCCAGTGGAGGACAGGATTCTCTCGCTGAACTCTCCAAAAGCCTTGGAAATCTTACAGTTGTGTCATATGCTGGTTTGGGGAATGCTAGTCCGGAGGCAGCCGCCAGCCCTCTTTCACTTCTTTATTTATTTATTTCCTTTTTTTTTTTTTTTTTTCGCGTTGCACTGAGTTTAATTTGGGTAGCAGGATTCAGCAGTTTTAAGTTGGAAAAAACTTAGTGGAAGAAGATATTTTAGGGAAAGCCTGTCATGTGAACTAGCGGGAGCCGATCAAACCGAGCTATTAAAAGAAAGACATTGTATTTTTAAACGGGGCAGCCCGGGGCAGCCAACCTGTGTGCCCGGAGCCGGGGCTGCTCGCTCCGCGTGGGAGGTGGCCGCGCTTTCCGTCGGGGTGGCCCATTCTCCGCTCGCCCCGGGATCCCCCTGGGCCGGGGGCCCCCCCTGCTCGCCCCCTGCTCGCCCCCTGCTC
>VXBS01008578.1:622470-781424 GCA_013400255.1 Sitta europaea
CCCGGCCGGGCACGGCTGCTCTGAGATCATGGCACAGCCCGGCCGGGCACGGCTCACTCAGCACTTTGGCACAGCCCGGCGGGCGCTGCTGCTGCCCCAGATCGTGGCACAGCGTGTCCTGGCAGCTCCAAGGCAGCCGGAGCACCGGGGCGTGCAGCCCTGGGAGCTGCTGCTGCCCTGAGCCCGACCCTCCCGCAGGGCTGGCAGCGGGCTGGGCACAGCTGGCTCCAGCCTGGGGACAAAACCGTGAGCTGAAGTTAAAATTGAGGGGAAAAGGAAAGATTTGCAGTCTGTTCTGCTTTCCTGAGCTTATGCTGCGATATTTAAGAGTGCAGGGAACAAGTGTTCCCTGGCTTTCTAAATGGTCACTCTGTGTTGATGGTGCTGAGTAGGGATAGTTCCCACAAAATAGAGATTTGTGTAAACCAGACAGAGCGGAGAGAGAGGACCCAGAGGAATGATTTGCTGGGATATTGTCTCTAAGATACGTTGGTTTTGATTGTGCACAGTGGAGAGGTGGTGTTTCCCTGGGGCATCTCAGAGATGTTGTGTTCCTCTAGAGGAGGGGACCTCTGAGGCCTCAGTCGTGGTGTCATTAGAGAAATGGAGACTTGTTGCTGAGTTTTATTTTGTCCTTGTTGTAGTGTGCAGATGTACAGCATCGAAGCTAACTGGGGATGGTCCATGCCATCAGATGGATAAAACTGAATTTTCTTTCAAGGCTTCACGTAGATCAAAACATGCTACAATAAACCCACGATGGGAGGGGTTAATGGTTTTAATGAAAATGCATTGAATGTCAGGGAAAGCTACAGATGCTGGTGTGTTCACATCTTTACAGTAGACAGTGCTGCTGTGAAGCCTTAAATGGGAAGTTCTACAGAATATAATCGTACGTAGGTGGGGGTAGAAAGTTTAATCTTCAAACCACATAAATGCAGAGCAGTGTGTGCTTGTTGTAGAAGTAACTTCCTTCTTGAGCCTGCTCTCTTCACTTTTGAATGACTGGAAACCATAATTAGTAGTAATTTTGTTCCAAAGATGGAAATCATTAGCATTAAAAAAAAAAAATTAAAAAAAGATCCCAGCCATATATATGAGCATTGTAATCTGGAGAACATTCTCCCTGGCTTTGAAAAGGCACCAGCTCCAGTCTGTAAGCAATCCAGGATCCATCTACAACCTTTAATGTACAAAAGATTAAAGCATGTTTACATGAGAGCAGAAAATGGTCAAATTCTGAGCAAGGGCTTTATCCTCATGCTGGTGGTAACTGATGCTCATTGTTCCTGTGCAGTCCTGAGCTGCACTTGGGCAAACAAGTCCTGTGCAGAGGAGGATTCAAAGTGGAACCAAAACCAAAGCAGTGGGTCCCAGCCCCTCAGGCTGGTTCCTGCATTTGGAGTCCTCCCAGCCTGGTCTGCTCCACCCACTGCCCAAGACAAGCCCTAAAATAACCAATCTATAAGCGTGCTAAAAGGGACTTTTTAAATTAAAAAAAATATGGGGAAATGTAAATTTTGAGCTCTAGGAATGGTTTGGGGTGAACATTTATTCCTGGTGAACAGTTTTTTAAAAGGTTGGAATTTGGCAGTATGGATCCAAGGTTGTGTTTTAAAAGTAGGACCTATATCACAACTTGTTGTCATGGGGATGCCAGAAATATCCTTCCTGAAAGTGACTGGCATTCAGTAGTGCTTGTGTGTGCTGGGACAACAGGAACATGGACTGCTGTACAAGCAACAGGGGAAAGAAGGGCCAGCAAAAACCCTGCAGCCAATATTATTAATGTTAGATGTTCCCCTTGAAGCCAGCCCTTTCCAAAAGCAGCACTGCTGTCCAGTGTGCTTTCTACCTTTACTTGCCAGACTTTAATCAGCAATCTTCTCGGGATTGGCAAACAAGAAACACCTGCTGGCCTCAGGGGCTGTCCAGGTGAACAGGATTTGGGAGTGTGGGCAGACACTGCTTTCAGGTGGGAGCTGTGATTTCAGCTGGCCACAAATGAAGGTGTTTTCTGTGTCCTTTCAACAATAAAGTGCTTGATGCATTCCCTGCAGAGTTGCTGTGCAGGTGTTGGTAGTTGTGTCCCAAATTTTAGCTTATTTCAAACAAGACAGGTGAGTTACTGAGCATTTCCAAATGAACTCCTACAGACAGGGCTCAGACACAACTCTGCTCCAGCAGCTCCCTGGGATGCTCTGCTGAGAGGTAAAGCTGCCACATCATTTTTAATGTTTGAGGTCAACCCTTCTGGGAGCTGATCCTCTCAGGGGTGTTTTGCAAATGCTGTGTTTGACTAAGATTCCAGGTGAAATCCTGCCCTGAGACAGCAGGTAAGAATGCAGCTGGGAAAGAGTT
Source organism: Sitta europaea (assembly GCA_013400255.1). Classification (NCBI taxonomy): domain Eukaryota; kingdom Metazoa; phylum Chordata; class Aves; order Passeriformes; family Sittidae; genus Sitta; species Sitta europaea. Next base: position 624,832 of record VXBS01008578.1, read on the forward strand.
TTCTCCAGGCTCAGGCCCTTGCTTTAGCTCATTAGACTCAGACTGCAGCTGGTGATGTGAATCTACAAGGGTCTGTGTGTGTGTAGTGTAGAGAGGGGAAGCAGGGAGCATCCATAAATATTAATATTCCTCCAAATGCTTGTTTGTGTGTAGACAGGCTCCCAGGGACAGCACCACATCTTGTAGGTGTCAAGCCCTGAATAATTTGCCTTGTTCCTTTTTTTCTTCTCCCAGATGCAAAGCTATTAAAAGGAAAAAAACTGAGAGTGCATGCAGTTGGGTCCTGGGGCTGGCTCAGGAACACAGGAGGCAGTGTTCAGTCCTGCCATAAGGAAACAAATATGCACATCTAGCAGAGAATTCCAGATTTCACTCAGGAAACCAGCTCTCACTTGGAGCTTCCAAGCAGTTAGTGTAAATAACAGACAGCTCAGCTTTTGAAAAATGCAAAGAAGCTCTGGGCTGGCCCCTTCAAATGACAATAAGCAAGTTAATTAAAAAAGAAAATCTACTCTTTTACTTATGCAAATAAGGGGCTCCAGTCAAGCCCCGGGAGCTGCAGCCAGCAGATGTGAGGTCAAAACCCAACTCGTGCCCCTGGCCTGCACAGGGCTATCTTTAGCTTTTCCTAGGGGATGGTTTGGATAAACCCAGCATGGAATGCAGCTGCTGGGCTGAGCCTTTATTCCCTAATTTCATGCTAATTGGCACGGTCACTTTGGCTGAGTGGCTGCCTTTGAAGGAGCTGCCTTGTTTTAAAACAGCGCAGGGTGGCCCTCGCCCAGCCACGTGTGCTCGCACTGCTGTGGCCCCGGGGACCCTCGGAGCCTTCCCCTTCTCCTTCCTGCCCTTCAGAGATGTGTGAAAAGGTAAATCACGGGTCAAGTCCTTTGAAGCCGAGATCCCTTGATCTCTTTCCCCTGTGGTTCCACTCCCCCTGGGTTGTTCAGGGCACTCTTGGGGGTTTCCAGCCGGGGAGGCTTCCAGGGGGAGCTGGAGCTGCCTGCACCCTTCCTGGGGCTGCCCACAGGGGCTGGTTTGGTGGCTGCTTGCAGATCAGGAGCATCCAGAACCCTGCTTCATTCCCTGCTGTGGTAAGAGGGACAGTCATGTGGGTGAAGCCTGTGGGGAAAAGTGGCAATGAGAGCTGGCAGCTTGTGGGCAGTTTGGGTGGGATCCCAGAGGGCTTGGGGGTCAGACTGCTCTAGGAAGAGGGGCTCAGTGACACGGGGAAGGCTGTCTGCTGACAGTAAAGCTGACTGAGAGCATGAGGAGATGCCCGTGCTGCCTGGGTGCAAAACTGGCTTTCTTTAAACCCCCAGTCAAAGCAGAAGGATCTTTTGGCACTGAATCAGAGGGTGAATCAGCAGTGAAACCTCGGGAAATGCCTGAGTGCAGGGAGGAGGGGAGTGCTGGAGCTGTGAGATGTCCATCAGAAAGGCTTGGTGGGGACAGTCTTTGCTGGAGTGTTCCAGTCTGTGTTCTGGGATGCAATATGCAGAAATGGATGGACTCTGGGAGGTGGCACAGCCTTGGGAGCAAAGTTGCATCTCTGAGGTTTCCGAGTCTCTTCAGTCCTCGGAAAACCTTTGCTGGGCTGCTCCATGCCGTGCCTGTTCCCTAGCCGGGGGCTGCAGGGTGGCAGGGCTGTTCCCTGCCATCCCAGTGTGGCACCAGCAGCGTGAGGCTTGCTGCCCCGAGCTCCTGCCCAGGCTCACCTTGGCAGCCCAGGGAGAAGCTTGGGTGGTGCTGGGCTGTCTGCCTGGAGCCACTCCCGTGTCCTGGGCTCTGTGTCCCCGCTGGTGTCTGCGAGGGCAGAGGGAAAGCAGCTGAGCTGCTGGCCAGCATCCTCTGCCCCACACAGGCCGGGGATTCACGCTGTGGACAGAAACAAACTGCTGCTGCTGCTGCTGCTCCTCTCCTGGGGCTGCTGGTTCTGCTCTGCCCTGTCGCGACAGGTTCCCGACCCCAGCCCGCCTCAGCCAAGCTGGCCGGGAGCGGAGCAGCCAGTCCCCTCCTGCTGAAACAAATTCCTGCCCATTTCCTCGGAAGAGCCGTTTGTTTCTGGGAGCAGCTCTCCCTGTTTCCCGCTCTGCCCCGCATCCCTCGGCGGTGAGCTCAGCGCTCTCGTCGCAGCATCCCCGGCGTTGCCGTGGGGACAGACCGCGGCGTCAGCGGCGTGGGCAGGAGCGGCCGGCACAGAGATTTCATTGTGCCTCGCAGCTCTGCGGGGCCGCCAGAGCGCCCCAAAGCCCCGGGCCGGGCTGCTGGCGAAGCCGTGCCGATGAGTCAGGGCTGCAGCCTCCCCCGGCATCCCCGGGCATCGCCGTGGCCGCGGTACTGAGAGGCGGCCCGTGGGGCAGAGCAGCACTGTGACTCTGTGGGGCAGAGTTATCCCGTGGGGCAGAGCAGCACTGTGACTCTGTGGGGCAGAGTTATCCCGTGGGGCAGAGCAGCACTGTGACTCCGTGGGGCAGAGCCAGCCCGTGGGGCAAAGCCGGCCCTGTGACTTTGTGGGGCAGAGTTATCCCGTGGGGCAGAGCCAGCCCTGCCGCTGCCCAGGAGCTGCGGGCTGTGCCCGGCCGGGCTGTGCCCGGGGCAGGGCAGGCTGCCCCTCGCCCCGAGTGTCAGCGCCGTTGTTCGGACCCAGAGCATCCTCCGGGAGGGGCAGTGCCGGGGTGAAAGCGCTCTCTGAAACTCGATATTTCGGGGATAAGCAAAGAAAACGTAGAGTGTCTGAAGCCCGGGTTTTGGAGGGCTGTCACTGCGGGTGCAGGGTGTGTTTGTTATTCGCATGATTTTAAATTTGTAATTGAAAACGGCACGTGCACGTACAAATACACTCGCTTTTCCCATACCCCCCGAGACGGACCTCCCCCCACTGGCTTTGCTGCTCGGTGTGTTGAATTTTGGTTGTGTATCCGGCACAGATAATTCAGTTTAACGTGTGTGGTGCGGCAGCTCTGGCTGCTGCCCGGAGAACTGAAAGGCTCACCTGTTCTGGAGGCGAAGCCGGGCAGCCTGGAGAGTTTTCCTGCTGCTCACTGCACAAATCCTGCCTCGAGCTTGGGGCTGGTTTTGTCCCCAGAGCGGAAGGTTTGGTTTGTGGGGGGAGTGTTACCCTGCTCGTTCCGGAGATGTGACGAGTCCTGCTCAAAGGGAATCTCGGCAGCAATCTCGCGGCTCGATGTGTCAGACCTGAGTGACGGGGATGACACACTGCTCCTGAGTGCCAGAGCTCTGAAATCAACGGCGCTAAAAATATGTTTGGCTCCGAATTCAGTGACTCGTTGCTGTTTTCCTATCCCCAAAACAGCTGTGTGCTGGGATTAAAAGCCAGAGGGAACCTTCAGAAATGTGCGAGCTGGGCCGCCCTGTGCAGCTCCCCTCCCGTCCCAAGCGTTCTGTGTCTTGGTTTGTTTGCTCGGCTCCTGGGGTTTCCCACTAAACACAAAGGCTCAGCAGTTCCTAAAACTGAACAGAAACCCTCTGAAAATAAGTCGAAATCTCTCTGCACAAAAAAGTTTCACTAGGAACTTCTCCTTTTGCAGAAAGCACAGTCAGCTCCTGCCTGGCTTTCTGTGCAGTATTTTCTCATGGGAATTGCTGTCTCAACTCCTGTAGGAATTAGATAAAACGCTGGAACAGTAATTTTAATATTTAAATGAACCCTCTGTTTGTGACATGCACTGATCTGTGCCCAGAGCAAGCAAATAGTGTGAATTAATCCCAAATTTCAGGTATTTCCTGCTGGATACACTGAAATCTTTAAAAACATACACAAAGCGTGGTAATGTTTTGCATGTTTTTGTGTGATGGCAAATATTCTTCAGCTCCCAGGCTGGAGCAGCTCCAGGAGCTGGTGTCCATGGAATTCCTGCCATGGCTCTGCTCTCTGGGATGCCATTGCAACCCTTGGGTGCTGGGCCAGACTGGAGCTGGGTTCAGCAGTGCTGCTGGGAATTCTGTGTTCCTGGAAGAATCCCTGGGCTCCACAACCTGGGCAGAGTTTGCAAAGTGGGAATCTCTGAAAACTGAGGATTTTTGGTAGCAGCAGAGAGAGGGTTCTACTGAACACTTACTTGTTAGTGTGTATTTATAATCCCTGTCTGAAAACGTTCCTTGGGGTGAAATTGGAATGTGATTGCCCTTTAACCACAGGGTTGGATCTTCTCCCTCTCTCTTTTTTCTAACAAATATTTGTGAGTGTGTTTTGTGACTCACATGAAACCTGTCATCAAACTTGCTGTCATGATACAGAGCCAAACAAACCATCACACAGAACTGGCTTTTCAGCTGAAGAGTTTGAGCTCAGCTTTGGACCATGAAGCCTTTCCTGGCTGGGTTTGGCTGTGTAAGGAAGGTGTTTCTCCCTTCTCCAAAAGCTGTTCCTCAACATTTGGTTTTGTGTCGACCTGTTTGGAAGCGATTTTGTGCTGAGCTGGTCTCAGTCCAGCTGCTAGTTGGCAAAATGTGACCAAAGTCACAAAGTAAGGGGTGTCCTTGGCAGGAGGGCAGCCCTGCCGTGGGCAGAGGGGCTGACACGCTGCTGACCTGTCCAGGTGAGCCCTCAGGTGAGGCTCAGGCAGCAGGAGCCCTGCTGGAGGTGTTTGCAGTGCTTCTGTCCATGCTGCAGCTGCCCTGAGCACTTGAGCTTCCCTGGCTCTTAGTCCAGTACTTCTCACGGGCATTAACTGCAGTTAAAAAGAATTAAATAATAAGCGAATATCAGATCACGACCAGTTGATAAATATGCATTTCTTTTTTAATCCATGATTGCTCAGCTTCTGTAACAATATTTACAGTCTTAAAGAGACCCTTCTTTTTCCAGAAGAACCGACTCCACATAAAACCAACAGCCCACCCTCTGGAGTTACATACGCTCATGATGTCTTGGACTGTGGCCTCAAGCCATGCCCCCTGCCTTTTCCTAGCCTTTCTGCAGATCCCATGGGCAGATATGGACAGCCAGATAGCATAGGGCCACCACCTACACACCCTGCCAACGCTGCAGGGGCCTCTGCTCCGAGCCCTAGGATTGAAATAACTCCATATCATGAACTGATTCATTCAGGGGGGCCCTTCCGCAGCAGAGACACAGAGGTTCTTTTGGTAGAACATCAGTCAAACTCAGCCACCACTAGCCCCAGGGTTACCCTGCCTGTCCCTGGCTTTGAGGGCTACAGAGAACCACTGTGTCTGAGCCCAGCTAGTAGTGGCTCCTCTGCAAGTTTCATTTCAGAGACAAATGTATCTCCTTGCACATCACCATGTGTTTCACCAAATAATGGTCCTAGTGATGACCTTTGTCCACAGTTTCAAAACATCCATACTCATTATTCTCCTAGAACCTCTCCAATAATGTCACCACGAACAAGCACCACGGAGGAAGCCTGCTTGGGACGCCACTCACCATCTCCCTGTCCCAACTCAAGGTCCTCGTCACCGGGTGCAAAACGCAGGTACTCGTGCACGGGGCTCTACAGCACCCAGCTGCCTCCCAGCTCTCCTCGGCAGTCACGGAGCCCCTCTCCACAGCCCTCTCCTCGCCTGCCCCTGAGAGAAGACAGCCCTGCAGTGACTTACACGCAGCTGGCCAGCGCCTCCCTTGCCATGGATGCCCTGGGCAGCCTCCCTGCCGATCCCTCCTGCGGCGTCCCCACGAAAATCTGGAAAACCAGCCCCGACCCTCCGTCCGTGGCTCCCCACAAAAACAGCATCCCGTGCCACGTCTTTCAGACTGTCGACTTCCACGGGCCTTGTGAGCAGGAGGAAAGGAGAAACTCGGCCCCAGAATCCATTCTGTTGGTTCCTCCATCCTGGACAAAGCAGCTGGTGCCCGCAATACCAATCTGCAGGTATGTAATCCTTCTTGTGGCTGTGCTTTCCATGCTGTTTCATGGTTTGGTGCCTTCTGTCACGGCTGGTGATGCCTCAGGTGTGTGTTAACTGTTCTGCTGCAGGCCAGAGCTGAGTGCTCAGGGACAGCAGTGGTTAGTGGGAGCCTGGGCCATTAGGATTTGGAGGTGAAAAAGTCAGGGTTTTGAAGAAACCTCACCAAAGAGGTTCATTGATAGCACAGTACGCTACAAATTCAAATTTCCAAATGATTTGTCTAAACAGGAGGTTGCAGACAGTCTTTGACAAAGGCTGAACACCCTGGTGCCATCCTGCTGCTCTTAAAATGATGGGCTTGCTTTTGTAAAGCCACTTACAAATTTCCATCGAGGATGCTTTAAATAATGCCTGATTCAAAACAGAGCTCACTGCTCCAGGTCAGACTGAGCATTCAGTGAGCTCCAGGGATTCAGGGCTGGCTGTTAATTTGCCAGTTGTCCCTTAGCCCAGGTCTGAGCCCTCCACTGCCTGCTCTGTGCCATCTGCCAGGGCCGAGGGTGCTGAGTGTGCCTGGCCCCTGTCAGTGCCATCCTGGGGGTGTCCCCAGGCTGACGTTATCCCAGGGTGTTCCTGACCTGCCAAACACAAACTGTGAGTGGCAGAGCATGGGCTGTGACTCCCCTGGCTGGTCAGACCGGTCCTGGCAGCAGCCTGAGCTCACAGAGTAAGAGAGCTTTAAAATTCACTGCAGGCTTTAGCTGTACATTGCAGTGTATTCACTTCATGCCATGAACCCTTAGGTATTTTCATAGCAGGAAAACTAGTATCAGGTAAGGATATTTAGCATTTTATTGATGTGCATTTCAGTATTTATGGAAATCACAACAGTTGTTAATTTACACAACTGGTAGGTAATGGCAAATGGAGTTAATATTTCACAGTATGTGTTCTGTGATCAGGTTGGAGACACACAGCAAAAGCTAGATAAAAGGGATATCTTTAAAAAATGTAACTGTTACAGATACTTCTGTTTAAGAAACAGAACTATCTTAATCTCTCCTGCAAGGAGGTGGCCGCACAGAAATCATTTTCTCAGCAGAGCTGGCAGTCAGAACGTGAGCGTTCAGCACACCCTCCTGCAATTCAGGGCGCACACCTCAGGGCTCAGGGGGGGCACGGGGCGGATGGCGGGCTGGGAGAAACCCCCTTCTCAGGAGTTTCCCGGTGTCGTGTCTCCCTGTGTGTCCCAGCCTGCCCGTGCAGTCCCTCCCGCCCCTGGAGTGGCCCCTGGCCAGCCAGTCTGGCTCCTACGAGCTGCGGATCGAGGTGCAGCCCAAGCCCCACCACCGAGCCCACTACGAGACGGAGGGCAGCCGCGGCGCCGTCAAGGCTCCCACCGGGGGCCACCCCGTGGTCCAGGTAAGGCACCGGGCTTACCCTGCAGGGCACGATGGGATGAATGTCTCTTGCACAGTTAAGTGCTAGAATACACAGAGAAAGCGTTTATTTTTTGGTTTGTATGGATTCTGGACAATGACCAGGGGTTGGAGAATGAGGTTGCTACTTTTCCGACTTTACTGGTCAAAGTAGAAGTTTATTAAACTGTCCCTTCCTCAGGGAGGAATGTGAAAATAATTATTTGTTTATGTTACAGTCTATGAGAAACTGCACTATAAAAATTTAATCATCAGAAGGTTGTAAAAAAGACTAGGGTGACACAACTTTGTCTCTGCAATGCTTGCTGCGGGCTGTCCCTGAAAGAGGAGCCCCCTGCGAGCTTTGGGATGTGCTCAAAGGCTCTGGGCTGAGTGCAGCACCTGGGGAAGGTTGGGTTGGATTGGCTTCTGACAGCTCAGAGACGTGGGCAGCGTGTCTGCTGCCTTTTGAGGGCTGTGGAAACCTCCTGTGATCCCTGTCACTCACCACTGCCCTGAGGTGCCTGGAAGTCACTGCTGAAACAAGAGAGCAAAATTCAGGCTGCCAGGGCGGGGAGAACAAATTCGTCCCTTTGCTGACCTGGGAGGTGAATGAGCTGAGCCCTTCTTCTGTTTGGAGTGTGAACAGCTTTTCCTTCAGCTTTCAAAGGGTGGGATAAAACACTGGCTGAGCCGCTGCAGTGCAGCCGAGTGGGGGCACATCAGTCATTTCCCTCGTTTCCCCTGTTCTCAGCCCGTGTTTCCTGAAGGAAAGCCAAAGCCAGGCTGGGGTCGGGGCTGTGCTGTCACTGGGAGAGTGCTGCAGGGATGTGTGGGAGCTGAACAGGTCAGCCACAGCTGCAGCCTCCACGGAACAAAGTTGGGCTGCATGCCACAGATGTTCCTGACACACTCAGGGCTTGCAGGAATCAGGAAAACATTAACATTTATGTGTAATTTCAAGCATGTGATCAATACCTCTAATTTCACTGGGCTGATTTGGGCTTAACTTCAAACATATGTTCAGTACTCCCCTGCAGGCTCACCCCCTTTTAAAATCAAGCCATAAATTGTTAAATCAATGAATTTGTTTGCTTTGATGGAGCTGGACTTACACGTATGGACTGGGTATTGGAGTAAAGGGTGCAGGGTAATATTAAACAGCAGTCACGTTTGCCATAGCTCAGCAATGCTGGCTGTTTGGTCTGGGTCTGACAAGAGCAAATTCAGCCTCCTGTGGTGTGTTTGAAGCTACCTAGATGCAGGAATGATGCCAATCAGCACTTGCTCCTTCCTTAGTATCACTTACCTTCCCGAGGTATTCCTATCAACAGGGTCCTTATTGCAGTGAAGGAGTTTCTCGTGACACGGGGAAATAGAATTTGTTTCCTTCCTGCAATCAATATCAATCAAAGAGGCATTTATATTTTCTGTTGAAGACAGGAACCAGTTTTGCTAGTTTTATCATAATTTGCCATTGAGCCTCAGGATCTAAGACTGTAAATTCAAATGTCCACTTCAGTTCCCTGGGCAGATGTGCCTCTGCACAGCTGTGCCTGCATCTGGGGAAAATATGGACAGTTTCTTTCTGAAGGTTTATTGTAAAGTTGGGAGTATTTGTTGAGTTTGTGTTCACTTGAACATAACCAGGCTCATATGGATGCCAAGTAATGAGATAGTTGCACCTGTATGGTTTATGACATCTCAGACTGGGGGAGGCTAGTAAAATCCAAAGTTTTCATGTCAGAAGTTATTTGGCTTCAAGGGATCTTTTTCTTTTTCCTCTCCTTCTATCCCCTCAGTAAGGTTTAACTTTCGTGTTCTTATCAGATGCAAACAGAGTATTTTTCTAAAATACAATCTCTTTTGAAACAAATCTGACAAAAAAAAAAATAAAAAATAAAGGCCTTCATTTAACCCTCCACATGATGAATTACCCAGCTGAACCTGCTGCCAGAAGAGACCTGGGCTGGCTTTTACAGCTCGGTGCTGGCCTGCAATATTTTATTTTGGAAAGTGCTTTTTGCATGCAGATTTCTTCTTTTGGGTGCTCTGAAGCTACAGACCAGCAGATCTCATATCCTCCAAGCCTTATCTTGTGGTTTATCTTCGTGATGCTGCTTCCTCCTCTTCACGTGTCACGGCCTGAGAGTTTGTGCTGAAGGCTCTGCACCAGCTGTGCACTCCAGGCACGGCAGCAGAAGAGTCTGGGTGATCACAACAGCCTCGGGGGCTGGACTGGGTGCACTGGGACACTGGCTGTGCCAGGAGGAGGGGGGAGTGCAGTGCTCACGGGTCTGGTCTCAGGGCCGTGTGGAGCAGCACAGGCTCCCAGCTCAGGGGCTGCAGTCACCCCTGGGAGGCACCTACAGCTTGTGCTGACTGCAGAGAAACTCAGGTTTTAGGGATGTGAGGATCCCCTGGATGTTAAGGTGCTGAGAACAGCCAGGAGATGCTTTGTAGCAAAACAAAGCTGAAGTTTCCACGCTCCCTCCATCCTGCAGGTGCCCCTGAGGCCACAGAGCAGGGGGAGGCACCTTTGGTTCCCAGCCCTTTTTTACCCCAAACTGCTGATTTGTACCCAGCTGCTGCAGTCAAGGCTGTGGAAGAGCCTGTGCAGTAGGAAAGGCAGGGGCTGCTGCTGTGCTAAGAGCTTGTGGCTGGGAGAGAGGTGGCAGCCAGACAAACCTAGAGAGCAATGGCAGAGCTGGAACCCACGACCCAGCTGTGTACCTGGAACAGCACCCAAATGCAGAGTAGGGCAGCAAAACCCCAGTGCTCAGGCGAGGGCAGGCACTGGGACCCCCAGCCCATCCAGCCCTGGGCCAGGCTCCTCCTCACTTCTCTCTAGAGCAGCAAAGCTGCACAGAGAGGGGCTCCTGCTCAGCACAGCCAGCACAGCATCCCCCTGGGTTCTAACTTTTAAAACTGTGGTGACTTTCACTGCCTCTTTTTGTTTTTCTTATTAAAAAGAAGCTGGAATGGCAGAGTTGTTAGTGGAGCTCACAGGAGCTGCTTTACAATAACAAACGTATGTTCCACTTTCCTTTTATATTTGAGTTTTGCCGTCTGTGTTTTCTTGTGGTTTCGCAGTCAAAGGAGACATTGTTTCTTAGCCTGGGCTTCCCATGGGGCTCTGACTTTTAACTGTATGTGACTTCCAACATTCAGCTAATCCATTGGTGTGTCGGTGAAACCGGAGCCTTTGATGGAAACTCAGCCCCGAGTCTCAGCTGGCGGGGGTGATTCGCACTCTCACACGGGGGGCTGCCCAAACCCCACAGCCCACCGGGGGCTTGCTGCCCAGGGCTCATCCCAGCAGCTGGGTTTGTCCTGTTCCCCACCTTCCCGAGGCCCCTGGGCAGGGCAGGGCTGTGCTGGTGCTTTGTGCCACTCTCCCGGCCATCCCGGGCTCCCGCGGGGGTTTTGCCCCCAGCGTGTGACAAACCACCTGCACCTTTCACACCTGATTTATCTGCGGGACTGCATTGTTTGCACAGTGGGGTCGTGGTAGGGGCCTCTTGAGCTTTGAGCTCTGGGCCCTGGGTTCATTTATTGCTGTCCATGTGCTGCTGCAGGGATTGATGTGCAGTGGCCAAACCAGAGATTTTAGCAGCATCTGGGAAATCCTCTCCAGAACAAATGTGCCCTCAAATGCAAGGGTAGGTCAGCAGCTCCTGTGCTGTGCTGCAAGCACGGCTGTAATTCTGAGGTAGAGGTGAATGAAAAGCTCTCACTGACACTTTTGAGCCTGATTCAGGATACATTGCTTTTGATGGAGAGGAGTTTTGGCAGAGGTGAGGGGAAGCAGCGTGTAGCAGCTGGTTTGAGGGGGATGCCTGTGCTGTGCAGGTTTTGTGGGTTAGAAATACTCCTGGATGAGGCAGATGCAAGATTTAGCTGTGCTTTCCTGTAGGTTCTTACTGTGCAGGGGGGATCAGCGTGCTGTAAAGCAGAGCTGGAATTTCTGGCTGTCAGTCACAGATGTGGGCACTTCCAGCACAGAGCTCACCCTGTTCAGGGGTGTCTGCAGGAGGAGCTCATACAGGGCAGTGTCAGGTAAACCCACACCAGAGCTCTCTGCTCACAGCTTCCCTGCCAGCTGAGCCTCCAGTTCTCCCTTGCTCTCTGCAGGCTGATGTCTGTGCAGCTGGGAGTGCTCCCCTGTCCTGGGGAGTGTCCTGCTCGGGGGGACAAGACTCCTCCTGCCTGCTGCTGCTCAGGGAAAATTATCTGGGGTCTCTACTTCATTCTGAAACAACTGGTGAACCCTGATGCTTCCAGCAGAGCCGAATAGTTGTCTCTAACCATGCCTTGTGTTGTGGGTTTCAGCATGAAAGAAACTGGGGAGGAGAGATGTTCCTGAGGCTTGCTATTTTTTCCCCCTTATTTGCACAAAAAATGCTTTTTGGCCGAGATCTGACATTCAGTCCATTGCCCAGTGCCTGAGCCAAGGCCATGGTGGGTTCCTGGACCCCAAAGCCACCTTACAGGGGCACTAAGCCTTGGCAGAGGGCTCAGCACTGGGCACTTGGTTCAGTGCAGTCAAATGGATCCTTTGGGGCTGGCGTTCATCCCCAGGATGCTCTTGGTGCTGCCACCTCTTGCCCCTTGCCACCATGGCTGCTGCTGAGCTTTGTGCCACTCCTGGGGTGCACAGGGAGATGCTCCTGGGGCAGGAGGAGCTGAGTGTGGCAGAGGAGGGTGAGGTTTTAGAAAAGCCCTGCTTTGCCACCCTCTGCTCTGCCCCAGCTGGGCTGGGGCTGGCTCCTCAGTGCCTCTGACAGCTGGCAAGGGTGCAGCCTTGCTGACTGGTGCCAGAGCCCTGTGCTGAGGGACTCCCCCAGTGTGATTCTGTCAAACTCATCAAATTCTCACCCTCTGATTTCCTCGTGGCACAGCGAGTTCTGTCGTGCTGGGAGGTTGAGCTCTTTTGTCGTGGGTGTGCATGGAAGTGCTTTAATGACTCTGTTGGTTTCCTTAGCCAGCTGTGAAAATGAGATCTCCAAATCCTCCTCCCTGTACTCTGCACTGCACGGATGCATTGTGCCTCTTCTTTTAAACTGTCATCTGAGATAGTCAAAGCATCCTGAAAACAGGATCAGCTCTTCACAGGGCAGGGAAACTGAAGCCCAGAGAGGAAACAACTTGCTTACACTGTGGTGTGAGGTCAGCCAGGAGCAAACCCTCCTGACTTTCTCCCAAGAGCTGCTGTCTCTGTCCCAGAGCTGTATTAACCCCTCTGAAAGCAGAAATCCCAGTAAGACACTGGGAGTCTGGTTGTCATTTACTGTAAGAACAGCAGAGCAAGTGAGATTCAGTCCTTGGAATTTTGACAAAACTGTCACCAAAATAAGAAACACTTAAAACTGAATATCATAACAAAATCATTTTGCAGAATCAGATGTTCAAAGGGATTGTCTTCAGAGGCCTTTTCAGACAGCTTTGGTAGGGAGCAAAAGGAACTAAGGCAAAGATTTCCTTCTGGTTTGCGTTCTTTTGCTGTGTCCCGAGTACATTAAATTGAACAAAACCATGTGAGAAGATTCAGCTTTGTTGCTCAATGTCAGCTCTAACTGAGGGAGGCAGAGGAGCTGCTACATGATACAGTGGCTGGACGAGGTCTTTGTTGAATTCCTGACAGTGATTGATATGGCACTCTCCCTGAGACAATGCAGGGACATTTTCCATCTCGGGGCGAGTATTGTTGAGCAAAGACCTCCCCAAATAAAACCCTCGACATCCTTGCAGTCAGCGGGTATTAACGATGGGGATTAATGATCTAATCCAAGGCTAGAGCTGCTTGCGGGAGAAAGGGGGGACAGAAACGGGGCTGTTGGGACAGAACATCTTCTCGGAGGGTGTGGGGGCACGNCGCCCCGTGTCAGCCGCAGCTCAGAGCCCCGGGCAGCGGAGTGCTCCGGAGCACACAAACCCCCAGGCCCAGAGGATCCATTCCCCACGTCTATACTCTCCTCCTGGCCACGGCTTGCCTTGTCTAGACAGGAAGGTGCTTTCAAGATGCAGCTTTGACCATCCCAGGGAGAAAGGAGAAAGCCGTAAATGCCCGACCTCTGTGGGGTGAATGGGAAATAAAGGACTCCCTTGTACTCCCTAGAGCAGTCTGTCTCACACAGGGTCTTACCGGGGCTCTCCACAGACCCCAGTGAGATTTGCAGATACTGCTGCTTTCGTGGTGCAAAGCCCAGCACTGCACGGGGCAGTTTGATGTGCAACAGCTGGACTAGAAATGCCCAAGGAAATTTGGCTCTGCAGCCCAGCAGTGCAACGGCAAAGCCTGCAGTGAGGTGCTGCAGGTGCTGAGTGGTGCCTGAAGTGCCAGTTTGGGGTGCTTGCAGGGCAGGGGCACCACGGGTTTCTCACTGGGCTTTGGCTGCTCATCCCCTGCAGGACCTGGGAAATCACTGCCCCTCTCTGGCCTGGCTTCTGGGTAAGATAAAAAAGTTATCTTATTAATTTCCTATGAACCTCTCTTTTGCCTGCTAATAATGTAATTCTGCATAAAATATAATAATAATTAAGTTCAAGAATGCATATCCCAGATTAAAAGACCTAAATTTCAATGTTGCCCTGAATTCCCCCTGTATAGATATGTTGTATCTACAGGTGATCACCTACAGAATTTTTAAAGAATTTGCCTTGCTTTCTGGTCCTGCTGTCAGTTCATCCTTTGATTTTTAGCACATTTCAGCAGTGTTGCAGCCTTCACCTGTGCAGCACAGCAAAGGTGCCCCTGTGTTTCACACCCCCCTGCCAGGGGCACTGCCAGCTGCTTGGGTGCAGGGTTTGGGTCATCTCAGCACTGGGCAGGGAGTGGTTTAGAAGGGAATGAACAGCTCTGGCTTTAAGTGCTGTGTATTTGGAGCTGGGGTCTCAGTTTGTGAGGAGTTTTGGAGCAGAGCAGGAGAAGGGAAGTGTCCATGTGCCAGCACTGCTGCTCTTGGGTGTGGAACTGAACAAACCCAGCAGCTACGGGCACAGCTGCTCATTGTTTGCATGCACAATCACACAGGTGCCTTCCTGCAAGTGGCACTCAAACCTCCCTTTCCCAAATTTGATTGGTACTGATCCATGGGGGGAGTGCAGAAGGAATTTGATTTCTGCAGAGGTGAGATGATGCTTTTAATCGTGCCACACATTTCCATTTTGTTTAGAAACCCAATCATAAGAGCAAACCAAACGAGAAAAGTCTCCTTGTTTTCTGAATGATGTTATTTGTTTATCTGCCAAGGTGCTTTGCATTTCCTCAGGTCACAGACCAGCCCATGTCTGGCTGCATTAATATTGTAAGAGTTAGGCAAAAGCAAAGTTTAAGAAAAATCTTTCAACTGAAAGAAATAGGATCTTAAAGTCCCAAAATAGAGTATGGAAAGGTACACATCATGTCTGGCTTCTCTTTCCCCTTGTGGCAAATGTGACTCAAAGGAGTTGGGTTTTTTCCAGCTCGATCTGTATACAGTTTGGGGGAGTTTTATTGTGAGTAGGTCACCTTATAATACACAAAAATATTTCCTCCCAGGGTTCTGTGTTCATAAATCTTCCTTGATCCTCACTCTCTTGAAACTGAAATCCAGATGATTTTGTTTTCTTCATGGAAGGAAGAGTGAGAAAGAGTGAAGGCACACCTTGGTGTGGGGCTGGTGCTCCCCTGGGAGGGCTTGGAGGGAGCAGCTCTGATGAGCAGAGCAACACTGAAACAGATTTTAGAGCAGTTTGGGAGGAAAAAATAAATTTCAAAGTTAGTATTTTAAAAGGCATTTTAAATCTTCACTTCTCAAAGTGTGTCTAAGGGTCAAATTTATTCCTGCTTTGCTTCTCCAAAGAAAAGAGCAGCACTTTGGTTAAATATTAAAGCAGCTGCCTGGCATAGTGGAGGTGAGTGTTTATTGACTGTGGCAATCTTAGCAGCTCAGTTTTAAGAAGAGACATTATCTGTGAGGCAGAGCTCTGATGTTCTCTTTCCCTCTGGCTCACAGAGAATTTTCTCTCTAAAAAGCAGCACAAGCACTGTCCCTGCCTGGCAGGGGGAGCATCCCTGCTCCCTGGTGCAGGTAAAGGCACAGCTTGTGTGACATGGCCAAAGCTGGGCTCAATTCCTGGGGAAGAGGAGTGTAAAACTCTGATTTTAGAGCTCCTGGAGTGTTTCTGTGAGCTGTTCACCTCCATTTTTTTTTTATTCTGAAGTCATCCTGCTGTGTTTGTAGCAAGTGAAAGGGAGATGGAAAGGCTTATGGTAAATGATCACATCAGCCCTGAAAATGTAATCAGTTAGATCAAGGATAAGCCCTTTTAAATGGGGACATTTGACTCTTTTATGTATATTTTTTCTCTTTGTATTTGCATTTTATAATGCTAGTCTGATTTTACAGTGATGTCATCCCACAGCATTGCTGTAATTCCATAAATTACAAAAAAAAAAAAAGAAATTTTCTTCCACTGACCAAACAAGTGATTTAAAATCTGGTTCTGGGGAGGATCAGGAGCCTTTTACTGTGTGTTCTATGCCCCTGGGCCAGCAGATAGTACAGACATTGCCATATGAGCAGCTCTCCTTTAAGTCTGTATGCATTTATACAACACACCCCCACAGACATGCACATTATTGGACAACCATGAACAGTTTTGTCTTGGGAACTCATTGTGCACATGAGCAAACACCACTTCAAATTACTTTTAAAGGTGGCCAGTATTAAACCCTGTGTCTGTAGCCAGTTCTGTTACAGCTGCTACTGACTGTGCTCACTGGGGGCAGATTTCCTTTTGTAATTTATTATCTGTTTTCCTCCATTTCAGTCTCCCACCCATAACTCTGGGATTTTGCTCTGCCAGGACAGAGGGGAGAGCAAAAGCTGCTTTGCAGTCACTGTAATAACCCCTCCTGTCCAAAGGACCCTCTCGTTGTTGTAGCTGGATCCACGAGGAATTACCCTGTCAGGCGTGACAATAAACACGCTCAGAGCTTAAAAACTGCTTCCCCCTCGCCCCTTGGGAAGACAGGGGGGCTTTGGGTGACACAATGGCTTTGCACTGAAGGCCAGGAAATGTTGGGTTTTGAAAGTCCCATACTTGGGGTGAGTTCTGTGTGGCTCCCAGTGGATCTGGGCTGTGCATCAGCAGGAGCTGACTCCTCCACCAGTGCCTCTTCCCAGCAGACCTGTCATTTTGTTCTCTGGTGCCTCTCATCTCCAAGGTTTTACCCCTTTCTAAATGAGCCTACATCAGTTCCCAGCAGATCTGTCATTTTATTCTCTGGTGCCTCTCATCTCCAAGGTTTTACCCCTTTCCAAAAGCTCCCATGGCTGCTGCTGTGTTTATCCCTTCCTGGCCGTGCTGTGTCTCCAGTGCCAGCCCTGGGGCTCCCAGCCTGGCTCCTGCTCCTCCCAGAGCCAGCTGAAGGTTTGCAGGGAGCCCCCTGCCCCACTGCCCTCCTCCCCAGCTCCAGAGCCAGCTGTGGCAGGCTCCTGGGCTGGGCTCTGCACTTTGCTCCTGCCCAGCTCTGGGCTGGTGCCCTCGGTGGAGCTGTTCAGGAGCTGTTTGTGCCTGGGGGGCTGCTCCCCTGGGCTTGGGCTGGGGGGTCCCTGGGGCTCAGCCCCTCTCTTTGTGCCTCCAAACATGCTGGATGAGGAGGGATAGCTCTGGAGAGGGAGTGTAGCCTTACATTTGCCATACTGGGGGAAGGCTGCCAGCTCTGCATTGATGCTGCATGTGGTCCCCTTCCAGGGGGGAATTAATCCTTCTGTGCAAGGATACCTCCTGCTGACTGGTGAAAAGAAAAAAAAAGGGAAAAAACCCTGCTTTGGCCATGAATACCATTAGCTTAATTTTCCTTTTCTCTGATCTTCCAGTACTATTTGCTTTGTATGGCTTCATCAAGGTTTTGTATGTGGACAGAGTAATTGAAAACAAATTTAGCATGTCTCAGACCATAAAGTTCCCTTTCAGCTCGATCCCTGGCTATGCGGTAGATAAATGTCTGGTTCTCATTTTTGGTTATGTGAGAAATTTAGAATGGTTTGATTTGTAATTTTGAATGTTAATAAAGGAGGAGATATTTCCTTGTCTCCTGGTCTGTGGAGGCATTCTGGTTTCCTTGCAGGGAATGGTGTTTGTAAAAAATCCCCAAACAGACAGCAGAGCCTGTGTCCTTGAGGCCTGGAAACCCCAGGCTCTAAGGTCAACTAAGACATCCTCGTGCTGCCCAGCCCCCAAATGCCATCTCTACCTGTACAGGTGGTGTTTTAGAGCAGTGCAGGAGGCATGGCTGAAGGTGAACCAAGAGCTGGGGCAAGGATGGGTTTGAAAGAGCCGTGAATCAACGGCAGACACCCACATTTACCTGTGTGCCTGCAAATCCCCGGGTTTGCTGGGGGCATTGCAGGCCCAGGGTGTGAGAGCAGGTTTTCAATGTCTTGCCAGCTGCATGGGTACATGGAGAACAAACCCCTGGGCCTGCAGATCTTCATTGGCACGGCTGACGAGCGC
The DNA here is from genome assembly GCA_013400255.1 of Sitta europaea. Classification (NCBI taxonomy): domain Eukaryota; kingdom Metazoa; phylum Chordata; class Aves; order Passeriformes; family Sittidae; genus Sitta; species Sitta europaea. Next base: position 642,588 of record VXBS01008578.1, read on the forward strand.
ATCCTGAAGCCCCACGCCTTCTACCAGGTGCATCGCATCACGGGCAAGACCGTCACCACCACCAGCTACGAGAAGATCATTGGCAACACCAAAGTGCTGGAGATCCCCCTGGAGCCCAAGAACAACATGAGAGCAACGTGAGTAGATTTCTTTCTGTTAGCAAAGTTGGGGTGGGTGAAGCTGGCGCTGAAGTTCTTGCCCTTTGGAAAGGAGTCATGTTCAAAGAATAACGGTGCTCTGGAGGGGCTCCCCCTCCCAGCATGCTGGGATGATTTAGGAGGGCAAGACCCTTTTTACAAAACCAGCTACAAGCCCCTGGGCTGAAGCTGCAGGGAGAGGCCCCATCCCTCAGGGGACCATGCAGGTGCTCTGCTCTCTATTCCAGTTTCTGCAGTGACTGTGCTCTCATCACAGAGTGGGTTGGGTTTAAGGCACCTTAAAGCTCATCCAGTGCCACCCCCTGCACCTTCCCAGGCTGCTCCCAGCCCCGTCCAACCTGGCCTTGGACACTTGCAGGGGTGGGCACCCAGTGTCCACTAACAGTCCCTCACCTTGACAGTCAGAATGGTTTGCAGAGAGCACTTGAATGTCCTTGTGCTGCAGGGCCACAGGAGGAACAGGGCAGCAGACAGAGGAAAGGTTGGGATGCATTTTACAACGTTTAGTGGAATACAAAACATCTCTTCTGAACTCAGCCAAGAGCTCTGGCTGTGAATTCTCCTCTTGTAATAGGCTAGCAGGAAAGCAAGCACAGGCACATCTTGTCTGTGTTACTCCTTCCAGTTTTATGGAGGCAGAGGGATGAAGTGGGCACCAGTCTGAAAACTTCAGGCTTGAATGTGTGCCAGGCATGAGAGTGATTGCTCTGCAGAGGGAAGAGCTGTATCTCCATCCTTCAGAGGATCCTGACAAAATTGGCAAAGAAGTTATGTTTTTAAGCCCCCCTACTTCATCACAAAATCCACATTCTTTCTTCATAATTTTTTTAGAAAATATACCTCTTTCCTAACAAGGAACCCTGGAATAATAAACCCCTGCACATATGCAAGGGCAAGGAACAGTGTGGGTGTAGGAAGCAGCTTGGGGCTTATACCTCTCCAAATGTGATTTTAATTCATATCAAAAGAAGAGAAATGATGTGTTTTTAGAACTGATATCAAAATGGGCTGGCAGTGCCTGTTTAATAGCAGTGCTCACTGCCTGCTCTGAGAACTATTGCTGAGCTTGACAAATAATAGTCACATTTTCCTAACACAGGCATGTTTGCAAGGTTACACTGGGCTCTGGAAAAGCCAACCTGCACTTACAGCAAATATTAAGTTGCAGTGCTGATTTGAGCAATCCTAATCCTTCCATTGCTGCTCAGCCCCATCCTGCTCCCTGCACCTCCCCTTTGTGCAGGGACACAAGGAGAATGAGTGTCTGCTCTGCCTGGGGGCAATATCCCAGGGCTTGAGGGGGACACAGTGACCTGGGCCAGGCTGCAGAGCCCAGCTGGAGCAGGAGACAGCAGTGTGGTTCCTGCCGTGGGGCTGAACCCCACGAGCCTGGGTGCTGCAGGCAGTGGGTATTCTGTAAGCACTGAGTCCCCCGGGGCTGAGCTGGGCTGCTCAGGTGTGCAGGGGCTGAGCTGAGCTGCCCAGGTGGGCAGGGGCTGAGCTGAGCTGCCCAGGTGGGCAGGGGCTGAGCTGAGCTGCCCAGGTGGGCAGGGGCTGAGCTGAGCTGCCCAGGTGTGCAGGGGCTGAGCTGAGCTGAGCTGCCCAGGTGTGCAGGGGCTGAGCTGAGCTCACCTGCTCAGGTGTGCAGGGGCTGAGCTGAGCTGAGCTGCCCTGGTGTGCAGGGGGAGCTGGGCTGATGGAGCTGCTGCTGGAGGCTCCTGCCCCGGGCTGGGCTCTGCCTTCTGCACTCCTGTGCTCAGTTAGACACTGGGACTAACAACCCTGGGCCTTTAGTACTTGGAGAGCAGCTCGTGCTGCGGGCAGAGCCTGGCAGCATCCCAGGGTCTGGGCTCTTCCCGTGGCTGCTGCAAGGGCCGTAGCTGTTCTCTGAGCAGAGCAGGCCCTGCTGCTGCCCCGGGAGCAGAGCCTGAGCCCCATGCCCGTGTGTGCTGTGTTGCAGCATCGACTGCGCGGGGATCCTGAAGCTGCGCAACGCGGACATCGAGCTGCGCAAGGGCGAGACCGACATCGGCCGCAAGAACACGCGCGTGCGCCTCGTGTTCCGCGTGCACATCCCCGAGCCCAGCGGCAGGGTCGTGTCCCTGCAGGCCGCCTCCAACCCCATCGAGTGCTGTGAGTACCCCTGGCAGCCCTGGGCCTGGCTGCAGGCTGGCTCCGAGGGCTCTGAGGCCACTGGTGCTCTGCGGCGTCGCCCTCCAGGCGCCGGCAGGTTTGGGGGGCAGAGGTGAGGACAGAGGTTTGGGAGCAGAGGTGAGGACAGAGGTTTGGGGGACAGAGGTCAGGACAGAGGTTTGGGGGCAGAGGTGAGGACAGAGGTTTGGGGGGCAGAGGTCAGGACAGAGGTTTGGGGGGCAGAGGTGAGGACAGAGGTTTGGGGGACAGAGGTTTGGGGGACAGAGGTGAGGACAGAGGTTTGGCTCTGCAGAGGTGAGGACAGCAAGCTCCAGGTTTGGGGGTTTCTGCAGAGTTTGTTAGGGTGCTGCTGCTGGGCGCTGCTGGGAGCAGTGTGGGTGTGTAGGACACACTCTGGCCCTGTTGGTGAAGGGTGCACGCTGTCTGCTGTCCATGGCTTTCTTTCCAGTGGAGGCACTATCAGAACTTGTCCTCCACCAACTGGCACGTGGCTGGAGGTTGGAACCAGACTGGGCTGGCTCCCAGCACTGTGGCCAGTGCAGTGTGCCAGAGGGGTGAGCAGTCTGTGACCCGAGCTGTGGCAGGAGCACGGCTGGCACAGAGGGGCAGCTCTGCTCCTGAGCTCTCTGGACATTGCCTTCCCCAGCTGTCAGTGCCAAGGGCTGCACAGCTCAGGAGGCTGAACAGGGAAAGCACAGATTGCTCTGGTATTCCCCCAGGGGACAGAAGAAAACTGGCAGTTTTGATTTCTGAAGTGCAAATCCCATAAGTGTGTGAGCTCAGAACCTGCACCTCCCACTCGTAACCGACTGGATCCTGAGAAAGAGAGGCCTCTGAGGAGGGCCCCTGGGTCACAGTCATTTCTGGAAGGGCTCTGCCCACTTTACTGGTTCCTGTGAATCCTATGATGCTTTTTGTTGTTCAGTGGTGCTTTTTTGGTGGTTTGGGGATTTCACAAATATATAATGAACAGTTTTCCTCTGCCTTTGCTGAATGACTCACCCCTTTAGCAGAACCTGTCTTGCCATAAGTCATGTGAAGAAAGCCACTGAGTCTCTCGTGTGTGAGTTGTGTTTATTGAGATGCAGACTTCACTTAAATAAACTGCCTAGAATGAGAGGAGCCAGCTCTGGGTGGGAAATCAAGCTGGCCAGTGAATTATTGATGGCAGCTTTTCACAAAGCAGTACAAACTAATAACCAAGAGGCTGGGAGAGGAGGATGGCCATGAATGGTCTCTTGGCAGTGTTTCTGAGAAGGTACCAACTGCCAGAGCGTTTTAGCAGCTGGGGGAAGTCTCTGGGCACTGTGATGGGGAAGGGACAGCAGTGGGAGTAGCCACCAGCCCTGTCCATAGGAAATTGTCCCGTTCCTCTGTGGGAGCAGATGGCTGAAACAATAGTGGCCTCCACCCCAGCCGTGTCCCTGCTGAAACAAAGGTCCATTTGCTGAAGGAAGTGCTCAGTGAGGAGCTCCTGGGGTGGGGAAGCTCCAGGTGTAACTCCTACACCCCGTGGGCAGGAGGAGACTGCTCTGGATCCCCCAGGGAGCCCCACAATCTCCCCCCACCTACTCAGATTCTCCTCAGGAAAAGCAAGCATGAGCAAGCCAGGCATTTCTAGGGCCCTTCCACAATGGATGTTGTGTTTGTGCCCATCACTGCGTTTCAAGCAGAGATCTGGCCATGGTTTGCAGAATAAATCACATTTTTCCACACTGTGTGCACACACCTAATTTGCCTGTGCAGTGACTGCTGTGGCAGAGCCTTGGTTAAGGTGTTGAGGCATTTATTCTGAGATGTCTTTGCACTGATGAGTCTTAGGGGCATAAAAAAGCCAAGAGTGGGGTTACCAGTATAAGTGGCTTATTGTTAGTGGGTTTTTTTATAATTAAAGTATTAAAATGTTGGCTGCATAGAAGACAGCAAAGCTCCTACAAGAAAAAAAAAAGTACTTGATCCCCAAGGAAATAAAATAAGAAAGTTTTATTTTTGGAATAGTGGATATACAGGCAGTGGAGAGATATGTTAAGGACTGTGCTTTCCTGAACTCAAGGAGGCAGGGTATGAGGTGATCTGGAGCAGTAAGTCTCTGCCATTTAGTGTGTGTGTTGAATATTTAGCCCTGGTTTTGCATTTCAGTAGCACTTCCTGATCCCATCCCAGTTCTGGGAAGATAGTTAAAACCAGCATTACAATGCAGCCTGAAGCTCAGCCTGTCCCCGCAGGGTGCAGCCCTTGCAGAGCCCCAGGTAAGCTCAGGTGCCCTGCCAGGAAGGGGCTGCGGCTGTTTTCTTCTTGTCCCACCTTCCCTGCTGCTGGGATTCACTTTATTCCCGCTTTGTTTTGTGGTTTGGTTGGGTGATTTCTGACCTGAGAGCCCTTATCCCCAGGATCCCTCCTGTCTGCTGGCAGTGATGCTGTCCCTCTGGGACAGCAGCTCCGGGGGCAGGGCCCGTTTCCCTTCCCAGGGCTCCCCCTGAGCACTGTTGCTACCAACAGAGCGCTCTCCTCCCCAGAAGCTGATCCCGAGGAAGTCCCACCAGTGTCAGCAGATCATTAGCTGCAGTGAAGCAAGAACTGTGAAATAGCTGCTTTTCAGAGGGCTGTTTGGTTCCACCTCATCTGTGTCACATTCAGCACTTGACAGATCTTCGGAGGGGATTTCACAGGCTCAAAGCATCATCCGGAGCCAGTTCCTCCCCAGGCAGCTGTGTGGGAGGACTGAGGGGGTGATATGTTGTTAAATGATCAGTTGTGTCTTAGAATGGACCTCAGACCCAGGCAAGCCTGCACAATTCAGCAGCTTTTTTCTCCTGTTGCCTGTTGATTCAGCCTGAAGCCACTGAGGAGGCAAAGGCATTTGGAATCCCTCTGGTAGTTGCAGCAACAGGCCATTGCTCAGCCAGGGGTGGGAAGGCACTGTCTTGTAGGTGTGTGCTGGAACGGTGAGAGAAACCCTGGGAGAGTACTCTCTAGTAGGTGTGTGCTGGAAAGGAGAGAAAATCCCTGGGAAAGCATTCTCTTGAAGGTGTGTGCAGAAAGGTGAGAAAATCCCTTCTGGTGCAGGCTGTCAGCAAACTGGAGGGAGCCCCAGCCCTGCCTGGCCTGGCTCCTGCCCTCCCTGCTCAGGGCTCTGTGTCCAGCTGTCCATCCCTGCTGGACAGGCCAGTGCTCCAGGCTGGAAGCAGCTGGGTTGGCTCTTGCTGGGGCTGTGCCAGAGGTGACACTGCAGGTGAGGGGGGCTGTCCCTTGGAGCACAGCCACCCCTGGAGAGCTTTGGCACCTGCAGACCGTGGGGTTTGAGCCCTGGGGATGATTCCTGTAAGATCAGCTCCGTGCCTTTGCCTTTCCCAGGAGCTGGAGCTCATTTCTAGGGGCTGGGTGGAATCGTTGGCACTGGGCTGCCCCTCCAAGAGAGATGTGTTGTGACCTCTGGGAGCTCAGGCTGGGTGCCCCAGCCTCTGCAGTTGTGTTTGCACTCCTCGACTGAAGCAGAGAAGGAGCAGGGTGGAATCCAGGGCAGGAGAGCAGCTTGTTCTGCTCCACGCTCAGCAACCAAAAGCTGCCTCAAAATGTCTGAGTGTCCTCCACTGTGCCCCAGTTTTTATTCTAATGAATCCTGTTAAGCCTTCCCAAAGTCTGTCACAGTTCTTGCTGTGTGGAATCCACGTTTGCTGACCCTGAGCTTTGCTCGTGGATCCCTTAAAATGCAAACTTCATTTGCACTTGGCACAGGAGAAGGAGACTAAAATCTTGTTCTTATAATAGATGTTCCGAGGTGGTAAAAAAGCAAAACAAACAAAACTTATTGCTAAAGAACCGTGTGTCCATCTAGAGGAATTTCAATAGTTTCTATTATTGACCGTATTTTGTTCCATTAAATTGGGTCAAATTTCTTATTTCCCTTTAATCAATTTCCCTGGAAGTTTCCTTTATTTTTCTCTCCTTCTAGTAGATTTTCCCATAATATTAGACAATCTGAGCCTATGATTTGTGACACATTAATAACTGCAGAGGAAAGAGCTAGTCATGTAAAAGAATGTTGTCTTGGCAAGGCAGCGGGTGCTTTTCCTCAGCTGGGACTTGTGCTGCTTGGAACACAGCAGCAGGCAAGAAGGAGCCCTGCTTTATTCAGATAGGAAAGCAGAAACAAATGGTCTCTTTGCACCTGGGAGATACCTATTTGCAAGTTTAGCCATAACCATGATTATTATGGGAGTATCCTGGTTTCCAGTTGAATTAAATGAATTTTTTCCCCCTTTCATTTCAACTTCAAGACAGTCATGCAGTTGGCTGCAAGTGCAGCTGACAGAAAAACTGGTGCTTTCTCTACAGAACCTTTTCTCTCTCTTGAAGCACAGAATGCAAAGGCTAATTCTGGCAACATTTGCCACTTTGAACGTGCAACTGAAATATTTCAGTCTTTAAAGTGGGAGTCAGAGCCAAGGGAATGGCTGCCCCTTCTGCAGGCTGCACCTCTTGCTCCAGGGCTGAACTCCTGGTTGCCTCTTGTCCTCAGTGCTGCTGGTGGTAAAAGCAAAGAGCCCAGCACACAGATTGCTGAGCAGAATTTGAGCCGAGCAGCTCCCTCCCCGAGGGGCTGCAGGGAAGTGCTGAGCATCCCCGCAGAGCTGAGTGACAGAGGAGTGAACCCAGGCCATGGTTTTCCTGTCATTCATCACACACTGCCTTGGTGAGCTGGCTGCAGTTCAGAGAAAGTGTCACACTTATCTGACACTGCTGCCATCGGTGCTTGTCACCCCTCCTTTGTGAGGACATCATAAATTATCTGCAGAGGAGGAGGTGGAGAAAAGCTCTCTATTTTTGGTGCTCTTTGCTTGGATGGCTCTGCACAAACTGCTGATTAAGTCTTGCTGGCAGCAAATTAGAAACTGTTGTCAGTCACACTGCATTCTTCTTTTCAGAGTGTTTAGACCACATTTTCAAGGTTTCCCCACGAGAGCTGGAAATTAGCTTTTTTAACTTGGTTCATAAGTCTTCCACTGCTCCATGCTCCTACCAGGGGATAAATTGTCCCATCCCTCTGATCAGAAGTTTCTCTCTAGGGTGTCTTGCTGATCTCTCCCTGGCTGCTGGAGATGTCTCCTGCCCTTGGTCCTCCCATGGCTGCCCAGCCTTTGTCTTTCCTCCCCCTGCAGAGCTCGGGATGCTTCAGGGAGTGAGGGAGGGGATCAAAGTCTCTCAAACATTAATGAGTTCGATAAGTGTTGAGCACAGCAGCCCTGCTCCTATCAATCCTACTGCAGGCAGCTCGTGGTAAATAAACCCAGTGTGACAGCAGCAATGAAATATTTTCTTTGGCTCATTGAGGTGTGCACTGAGGTGGAAGAATTAATCCCATAACAAATTACACCTCTGCTATTGCTTCCAGGGGTCAGGGGTTTTTAGCAGCAGACATCCTGCTCTATCTGCTCTTCTCAAACCCAGCAGGAATCAGTGGCTGGATCAAGAGCCTTTGGAGGTTTGGAAAGACATCTCAGGGGTGCTGAGTCCCAGCAAGCTGGGGTGAACTGGGGTGCTCTGGGCAGGGCAAGGACAGAGGTGTCCAGGGAGGGATCTGAATATTTGTTCTGGTGAGGCCACTGCACTGGGGTGCCAGCTGTGGCCCCAGCCCTCTCAGAGAGCCCCATTTCTGGTGCACTGGCTCGTGAGTGAATCAGGGGCAGCAGTGGCTCTGTCCTCTCTGAGCTGCAGGTGAGCCTCAGCCCTGCTCCCCTGCCCTGGAGGATAAAACCTCTCACTGCCAGTGCTGGGGACAGCAGAGAACCTGAGATCTGCAGGGCTGGGAGGGAGCCTGGAGGGCCTTCACTCCAGCAGGAGCTCATCACAGAATTATGGAATGTCTTGGCCTGAGGGGACCTTAAAGCTCCTTGTCACTAGGACACCCATCCAGTGCCACCCCTTGCCCCTAGCCCAGGTGGCTCCAGCTGGGACTGTCCCTTGTCACATCCCAGCAGCAGTGGGTGACACTCTCATGGGAAGATTTGCAGCTTCTCCAGGTAACCAGTTTTCTCAAAACACCCCTTTTTTTTCCCCTAGAAGCCAAAGCTCCTCTCTGCTGCAGAAGGAGAGGTGTGGATACCGTGGGCAGGTGGGGAAGCAGGACCCACCTCTGCCTGCCCTGCACAGCCCCTCGTGGCCAGCTGGGCATCCCATGGCAGGAGCCCAGCCTGCTGGCCCGGGGAGCTCAGAACCCTGCCCTTCCCTGCAGCCCTGGCCCGGGGAGCTCAGAACCCTGCCCTTCCCTGCAGCCCTGGCCCGGGGGTGCAGGAGCCTGGGTGGGCTGAGCTCCCTGGAGGTGCTGCAGGGCTCTCAGACAGTGGCTCCCTTTCTGTCTGGTGTCACTGCATGCATTGTATTTCTTGGCACCACGAATCCATGACATCTTGATTTGCAAACAGTCAAATAAAATAGAAAAATAATGTCCCCTGTTAATAGGTTGACACACTGCTTCGGGCCAAGTGTGAGTATTTCTATAGCATTTGCTTTGCTGCCTTATGTCAGTAACTGTTGCTATTGAAAGTAAACACCCCAACTGGTTAAATCAACAGTGTTTTGTTTATTCAAAGCTCATAAACTCCAGTAGCTGTAGGTCACTTTATGAAGTGCCAACCCCTGGGGTAAGAGAAGGAATAGTGTGAAATTATTGCATGCAGTGCACCCATCGTGAGCCTTAGAGGAAGGGGATTTATTAGCAATTAATATTTCATGCAGAGAAAAAAAAATAATCCTATTGAGGCAAGCTCCACAGTGAACCTTGAACCTCAGTACTGGTGGAAATGGGGAAGGGGTGAAGCCTTCTTACACTCTTGGGTGAGAAAAAGAGACCTTGGAAAGTGAAAAGGGGCTGAGGTTTTTATTATTAGAAAAGGATGACAAAGCACCCAAAGGGAGGGGAAGAATTCAGGTGCCAGAGGGCAGGGGAACCCTTCAGGTGGTGCCTGCACTGGGGCTCAGCTGGAACTGTCCAGGGCACAGCTGGGGCACAGGAGCCTGCACCCTGCCCCAGGGCAGGCACAGCTCTGCAGGTGCCCAAGGCCAACCAGGGGCAGCAGCTCCAGCTGAATTGAGATGAGCCAGAGGCACTTCCAGGCTAAAGTTTGTCTTTCCTCGTGCTGAAAAAGCCTTGGAAATCAATGATCTGAGGGATGGCAGGTACCAAGCTCCCTATTAACACAATGAAGCTGGAAAGAGATGTGGGTTAATCTGGAATTTTGGTGATTTAGGATGTTTTGGAAGTGAAATTTGGTGATTAAATAGGAATAGTGAGTGTCCAGGGCAATGCTTAAATATTAAAATGCTTTCTCTTGACTGTTGTAGATATGCTTTTTGATGATTTCTATTTGCTCTTACGCCTTTGAGGTTACAGATCTGTCTTTGTGATAAATCCAATTAGGAACTCATCAAAAATGTTAGTATTTTGGGAAAGAAATGAATCCTACAGCTATGTGAAAGAAATTACCAGCTTCTTTGAGAATAATCTGAATATATATTCTTACCTGGCACTATATAAGCCTAGATGTTATATACTTGAAAAGAGCAATGAGTCCTGAGGTAGCTTTAAAATAGGTTTCAAAAATGCCTCTCAAATGGCATAAGAAAGTCACAACTATTGAATTACCTCTATTCTTTAATAAGAGCAAAATCTCTGCCTCGTGACTGAAGGGTTCAGCAGAGCTAGAAAAGTTCAGTGCTTGAGTTTTCTCACCAGATACACAACATTTTCTCCAGGTGAGGGGAGAATTTGGTGTGTGAGGGCTGCAGAGCAGTGCCAGGTCAGGTCACAGCCTGCCTGGTGTGATCAGGGCCAGCACTGCACAGCCAGCAGCCCATTCCCTCCTCTCAGGCTCAGCAGCCAGCGTGTTCAGGGAAGACACAAGTGCTCAGGGTCTCTGTCAGGGAGAGCTAAAATGCAGCCAAGGCAGCTGGGAAAGAGATGAGCAGGATCCTCTGGAGGCCTTTGCAGTTGGGGTGGATGATCTGGAGGAGTTTGAGTGCAGGTCATGAACTCACAGCTCACCAGCCCCAAGCTGCTGCCCACCTGGCCTGCTCACAGGGAAGCTCCTGATCTTTTCCAGCTGCCTGTGCTGCAGGGAACAGTTCTCACATCTGCACTTCCTTCAGCAGGCAGTTGGGATGGCTCTGCAGGGAGCAGGGCTCTCAGCCTGGTCTGGCCATGCAAATGGTGTTTTCATGGCATCAGAGGAAAGGAGGTGGGGAGATGGTGCTGTCCTGGTTTTCTGGCTGGGGAAAGAGAGAATGACTTGCTAAAGTCCTGCTCCAAATTTGTGGCCAAGAACAGTGAAGACCGTAGAAAGCCTTGCTCAGTCTGCTGTCCATCTGGATCCCACCCTACCTTCCCTTGCCTCACCTTTTAGAACCAGACCCAGCCTGTGACACAGGGCCCTGCTCCTCAGATGTTCAGGCTCCTGCAGAACAGCTTGGGAGGACCCTGGGCTGCAGCAGCCCTGGTGTGACCCCTCCTGATCACAGCTGGGGCTCCCTGGCTGCCCCTGCTCGAGCCCAGGGCTGGGGCTGGAGCTGTCCTTGGCCACCCCTGGGCCAGGCCCGTGGGAGGCAGTGGGAGTTTGGAGGAGAGGTTCATTTTTATTTTTTCTTTCCCCTCTGAAGGAATTCAGTGTTATCCAGTGGAATCCTCTGTGCAGGTGGAATTTTCGGGCTCCAGGGCTGTAGTGTGCCTGCACTTGAAAATTTGGCTGTTGGCTTGGAAACAGGCATGGGCAAGATTCAGCTCATTCATCCAAGCTGTCCTTTCTCAAGGACAAGGAGCAGGGCCAGCACAGCTGAGCCACTGCAGCCAACTCCTGAATGTTTCCAAATAAAATGCCTTGAGTAAGTTTATTTTTCCCTCTCAGGCCTAAATTTAGCCCCCTGGAGAAGCTGCTTTGGCAGTCAGTGCATGGTAACGATGACAAGATCAATCTGTGGATAGTTCTGGGAAGATTTGGAAAGTCCTGGTAAAACAGGGTTGGTTTCATTCATGTTTGCAATTTGTCCACAGCCCAAAGGTCTGCCCATGAGCTTCCAATGGTTGAAAGACAAGACATTGACAGCTGCCTGGTTTATGGAGGACAGCAGATGATCCTCACTGGACAGAATTTCACAGCAGAGTCCAAGGTGGTGTTCACAGAGAAAACATCAGGTAAGGCAGGTTTTTCCTAACATTCCCTAATGGGATAGGGCAAATCTGTAGTGCCAAATCTCATCATGAGATTTGTGCTCGTGGTTAACTCTAGTCCCATTCAAGTTCATGTGAGTAAAACCACGTGAGTAAAGTTAGACCTGGGAGCAACTGTTTGTGTTGTTGCTTCACAAGAATCCAGGCACTGGGAATCAGCAGGGACAGCATTTGTTTTTAAAGAAAGGACATGAGCACTGTGCTCCTCTGTGCTTGTTTAATCTCATGTTTAGTGAATGCTACTGTAGAAATCATCATTGAAATGAACATTTTTTATTGATGTGAACTACAGGCAAAAATTGTGGTTTTTTCCCTTCAGAAATCTGTGGAGAAAAAACAAACATAATGTGTCTTTTTATATAAAATTATTTTTACACATGTAATGGGAATCCATCCCTTCTCCTTCCATGTTTTTTATTGTAAACTTTGTGTTCCCTTTGTGCTGTTAAGAAAACTTGGTGCTTGGAAGTTTTCTGTCAGTGAACTGAGGTAAAGGCATCTTAAATGATACATCCAGTGACTTGCAAGGCATTTAAGAGATTGCATTGCCCAAGTGAGCAGCATGTGCATGATCTATGGGCTAATGCCATTGGAAAAAAAGTAGAGAATTGAGCCCAAAATGAATGTACATTCTTGAACTGGTGACATGGGGGATGAAAACCATCTGTGGGTCCCACAGCAGGGCAAGCCAGGCTGGTTTTGCAGGTGTGAAAGGCTCTGGAGAGCTGTGGAGGTTCAGATGAGCCTGTGCAGTCAGAGGAACTCTTTTGGCACGCTCTGTTTCCTTTCAAGCCCATGGATGAATTCCTTCCCTCTGTGCTGCCACTGTTCCACCCTGTCAGCTCCTCGGGAAGGTGCATGGCAACATCTTGGCAGCCTGCAGTGCTACCTGGCCCAAGAATGTTTTGCAGCAGCTACAGGAGATGATCCACTCGAAGCCCTTGATGCCATTTCGAGGAAACATCCCAAACCCAGCCCTGCCCCTGTTTCCATACAAGAGCAGGGAAGGCTCTGGCTGGAAGAGATGTTAGAAAGTCAAAAGCAACAACATTTTCCACACTAAATCTGAAGCTTTTCTTCCCTGCTGGGGAAACTTCCCTGCAGGGTTTTTTTCCTCTCTTTTCACCTCCTGGTAGGGGAGAGACAGGGCTTATCCCAGCAGCAGTGCCCAGTCTGGAGCAGGGATTTGCTGCTGGTGTTCCATATCCTGCTTCAGCCTCAGTCTGCTGGACTCTGAGTCAATGATTGTCAGCAGGGGATGGAGAGGATGGGAGGTCCAGACTCCACTCCTTGGGCTCAGGCAGAAGTCTGGGGTTCTCTGGGGGGCTCCAGAGTGGTTCTCTGTGTGTTCCATAATGCATCAGCACCTCTGACAGAGGTGCCTGAAGTGCTTTTAAATGAAGATTGCTTTATTTAAAAGGTCTGTCCTAAGGTGAGGAAGGTTAGGAAGCTGAGCTGGACGTGCAGATCATGCATGGGCTGAGTGCAGCAAACTGAGAATTGCTTTGTGCCTGGCTGGCCAGGGGTTGATGAGCATCCCAGCTCACCTGCAAATCAGGATCTTGTGCACCTGAGACTTTCACTGGGCGCTGGAGACAGTCCTACCTCTCTCTAGGATGTCTGGTGACAGTTGCCATTGCCTCGGGCTGCAGGAGCAGCGAGCCCAGCCGTGCAGCCCCCGTGCCTGGGTGGAAGGAGGAGCAGCTCACCCACGGCTCCCCTGCCCTGCACAGCCCGTGCAGAAAGTGCTGATGAGCTGCTCAGGGCCAGGGGAAGCCACAAGCAGCGTGCTGGGGGTGGCTGGCAGCACAGCTCTGCCTGAGCCCAGCTGCAGCAGCCTGTGCCTTCCAGAGCCTGTGAAACAATCACACCTCTGTCACAGCAGGAAGATGCAGCAGCTCGCAGGGGAAGCTTGGTTTGCTTAGAGTTTCATTTTAACAGCTCACCAGCCTTGTCTGTGCTAGCAAGTGGTGCTGGATTTCCCACTTTTGCCCCCAGTTTTAGCTGTGCTGGTGACAGCAAGGGTGAAGTGGAGGTGCAGGGAACCATCCCACAGCCTTTGGCACGCCAGCCTCCACAGAGCTCCTTGGCACAGCTCTTTCTTCCCCCAGAAATCTTTCTGCAAGTATTTTTGTGCAGCCAGAGTTCCTCCTGCTCTTCGTTGCCCAGACTCCAAGTCTGGGTGCCCCTTGGATCTGGGTGAGGCTGGGGAGGCTTCAGCCACGTGCTTTACAAAGCTCAGGGAGCTGCTGTTTGGAGTCACAACTGTAAATTAGGTTCATCCCTCAGGGGAACACTCAGAACCTCTTTCCATTTCCTCTGGATCTTGTAGACAGTTCTTCACTCACCATTAGCAAGGCAGAGGAATGTGGAACTGGTCCCACTGGGGACAAAAATGCGTGTCTCCGTGAGCAGTAGTGAGCAGGTTTTATTTGTCTTTTCACAGAACTGCAGATGTGTATATTTCCCCATAGAAATACCTGGAAAATAAGGGCAATTCCCTGGCCTGAGGGGGCTGTCCCTGTGGCAGTGAGTGTCCCGTGTCACACAGGGCTGGGTCAGGCTCCGGCAGGAAACGGAGTGAGGGGCTGGAGCTCAGTGCTTGAGGGGATAAAGCACTAGTGTTTGAAATGCTGAGCATAAATGGCATTCATTTTCTGCATGCTGAAGTTCATCAACACACAGGCCTTAGGGTTCTGAGTTCTTTTTACAGTTCTCTCTCGCCAGTGCAGGACCATAAAACGTGGCTGCTGTGAGCCAGGGGAACTCGTGGATTCCCTAAGCCCAGCACACAAAAGCAGAGTTTGGCTGATGGAGTTTGAAGATCTGAACTTGGAGACATGTAACTGAGCCCAGCTAAATCAAAGAAGGTCAGGGGAAGCAACTAGATTGGACTGTGTTCTTTTAATTTTGATCTGGAAGAGAGGGTTTGAAAAGCAGTCTTGGAATAGGGTGAAGGTCAAGGGTGTTAGTGTTTGCTTGGGGCCCAGATCTTACAGTGCAGTTAAAAAAAGAAGAGATTTGGAATTCCCCCTTTTATTTATTTTAATTGCCATGTAATAACGTGCAGGTCAGATGCTGGTTGCATTGTGTTTACTCCCCTTTGTGTACTGGTTACTGCTGCTCTGCTGTCAGTGATAGAGGAGGTTCGTGTTTCTGGGGGAGAAAAGTGCAAATGGACTGTGATTTCCCCTGCCAAACTCTTCTGGTGGCCACATGGACATCATGAATCATTGACAGGACAATGTGGGTGGTGGAGGAACAACCCAAACACAACGTCCATCCCTGGAGTGGCTCCACCATAAATCTCCAGCTTGGGCCAGGCAGGGTGGGGAGAGGAGGTGCTGCCTGTGCCCTCGGGGCTGGGGCAGCTGCCAGTGCCCCCAGGGTGTTCACAGCCCGTGACAAAACCGACCAGTCCAGCCCTGGAGCCCAGCAGTGGTGTCTGAGCACGCTGGGATGTTCCTGGCTGGGAGAGCTCAGGCTGGGGTGGGCACTGTGGGGTTTTGTGTGCCCAGTGCCCAGAGTGCTGCACCCCGCAGGCTGGGAACAGGGAATGTGTGCCAGGGGACTCCAGGAGCCCTGCAGGACGCTGGGGTGGGGGCATCAGGGCAGCTTTAATGTGAGGAGAAGGCTGCTGCTGTGTTGGTTTGATGATAGGATCGTGCTCTCTGTGGGAGAGGTGAAAGGAAATCCCCACACTGTCTACAGCAGTGCTCCCCTCTTCTGCTGGGTCAGCTCTCACCGAGCTCCAAAGGGGAGCTGAATCCCTTTTTGTAGTCTGGCAGTTTCATGAATGATCCAAAAACTCCTGGGGAGTGCAGAAAATACCAAACTATTTTCAGCAGTTAACTCTGTGAACTTAATAATGAGACATTAATGATGCAATTTTCTCAGGCGAATTCAAGACAAAATAGACAAAAAGCTTTTTGAAAAACTCTATGTGCTTTCCCAGGTTCATTCAAAAGAGGTGTTTTCTACTTGCACAAATAAACAACTTTAAGTACTGAACGTGAGGGTAAGGAGTATTTATCAGTAGGATTGGTTTGCCTTGTTCTGCTGTGAAAATCAGAAAGTCTCAGGGTGATGGGGAACCTTGTGCCTTTCCTTGCTGCTGTAGCTGCTGAAAGCCAGCAAACCTTTCTCCCCAGAGGCTCCCCCTGGCTGGAACGTGCTGCCTGCCCCAGGTGTTCCTGTAATCCTACGGGGCAATCTCCTGACCGGGGATTCCAGAAAAACACTGCAAAACAGGAAAAAATCTAAGGCTCCCACAGAGAAAAATGCAGAAGAGTGTGGCTGCAGAAACGGAGTTGCCATAGCTGTTGGAGACTCAGTGAGACAGGGTGGAATCCAGTGTTTTGGAAGGTTTCCCCCTATGACACAAGATTTTGGAATTTTACAGCTGGTAAATCCTTATTAACACAGGCAGCCACTACTGGCCTGGATTCCCTGGCTCACTGTTTACTATGGGGGCGCCTGATGGAAGTGTGCCTGGTGCTGATTATTCAGCTTAATTGTTTGGGGAGAATATTAAAAAATAATCATAATTCTTGGCATAAACAAAAGGCAGAGAGGCAAGCTCCCATCACCTGTTGACAGAAAATTGATCATGAAGAAAGCTGGCATGGGGAGTGGAATTCCCTGTTCTCCCACTTAGTCATCGCATCCTGGTGTGACTCATTTTATTACATGGAGGTTCCCAGTGGTTTTATTTTGAGAGAAGCTTTTGTTTAATAATTTATACACACACACACACAAACACACTTATAATCTTAAAAAAACAACAAATCTATTCTGATGAATTGGCATAAGGAATCATTTGGAGGAGCTCTGGAATGAAATACTGTTCCTCCTGCTTTGCTGC
Source organism: Sitta europaea (assembly GCA_013400255.1). Classification (NCBI taxonomy): domain Eukaryota; kingdom Metazoa; phylum Chordata; class Aves; order Passeriformes; family Sittidae; genus Sitta; species Sitta europaea. The sequence goes on from VXBS01008578.1 coordinate 658,984, forward strand.
TCAACTACTGTATTTATGTTTTATTTTAATGGGAGTTGAATTCCTCAACAATGGATGGGGAGAATTCGCCTCTAGACTTGTTCTCACTGTGCAAAATGTCAGATTTGGGGCTGGGCTGGCTGTGGATGACTAATCCATTGCCCTTTTACCTCCCAGACCTTGCCTTGTATACTTGGCCTTGGTGAGTCAAACTTCTGTCCCCAGTGCAGAGCAGGCACTGGCCTCTGCTCACAGCAAACAGAGCTCCATTAACTGCAGTGGGCAGTCTTGCTTCAGAAAGAAATCAGTGAAAATGAAGCTCAGGAATAAATTCAACAGTTCTACTCTTCATGAGTTTTAAACGCATTCATGCTGTGTTTGCTGTAAAGTTTGAAAAGTGTTTTGAAGTTAGGAGACAGCTGCTCAGGGCCAGATGCTGAGCAACCTTGAAGCAGAGTAACTTCCCAGCTGAAATCAGAATTTGCCCCTGAATTTGTCTGGAATTTGTCCAGAGCAGCAGAGATTCTGAGTGGGGGTTCCCCATAAGATTTCTGCTTCCCAGAGTGGTTTTGTCCTACTGGAAAGCATTCTCTGCTCTCCCTTTGTTCTTGGGGTGGCTCTAAAAACCCCTCTTTGCTTTCCAGAGCTGTCTGTCCCTGATAGCAGCTGACAGAGATAATTGCTGTGCTTTTCTGGAGGACCTGCCAAGAGGCAGAGTGAAGGGGGCAGATCCCTGCAGGAATGTGCAGGCAGAGCCCTGCCCCTCTGGGCACCAGGCTCGGTGCCTTGGGGAGCCAGTGGCAGGTTGTTCATTGACTCATCTGTGTAATGCTGGACTGAAAAGCAATGTACATTTGCAGGCCTGGAATCCCATCCAGGATCAGCACAATAGTATATTTAGTCTTCAGCTGCAGAGAGCTGCAAAGAACATTTCCTGAGCCTCTCAGGCCATCAGTCATGCTTGCTCAAATAAAGCAGTAAGTTTGTTTCCCTGCTAGTTACTGACCCCAAAGTCATGAGTAAGGGATCCTGAATAATGTGTAAAGGCTGTAACTGGTTCAGAAAACCTTTAATTGGCTAATTAAAAAAAGTCCTATAAGGGGCTGCAGAGAATCACCCAAAATGTTCCTAATGCAGAGTGACGTTTTGATTTCCCCCAGTTTGAAGCAAGACTCTTGGTATGATCCCAGTTGGAGTTTGAAAGGGTAGAATTACTTTCTTCCAGCAACTCATTCATCCCCCAAAGAGTGCTGACACAATCAGATCTCTCATCGGGGTTTTATGCTAAGTCTCATAGCCCTGAAGCAGCACAAAAATCTCTATTTCCTGAACATTTCACTGACCTGTGGTGTTAAAGACTTGCCAACTAAGACAAACCATTAAATGAGCAGGGAACCACAACAGTAAAAATATTGCATGAGGCAGCCACGGCTGGTAAGACCTCAGGGTCTAAATCCAAGAATGTTTTATCATCTTGAGTGCAACTGCTGCCCTTTCCAGAGGCAGGGGTTGGCTCCCCCGGGGTGGAGGTGCATTTTGAAAGGCACCACACACATGGACCTGGCACTGAGACATCTGCAGCTCTCCGTGCTGTCCATTGCTGAGGCAGCTCTCATCCTGTGCAATAAGCAGCTATCTGCACTTGTGGACTTTAGATTAAATTATTAATCAAGCTGGGGTTTAGTCTCCTCAGTTTCCAAGCAGGAGCTGGTTGTCCTGTTTGTGGTGTGACAGAATTGGGGGGTAATCAAGGCCAGAAGGGATCTCTGGAGCTTTTGAGCTCAAAGCTGAACCCATTTCTGGTGCCCAGGCTCCCCCTGGGTTCCAGGGCAGGGCCTTTGGAGGGACAGGTTTTGTTCTGGGGGCTGTGCTCCACTTTAGTACATCCTCACAATTTGTTGAGGTCTTTCTCCAAACATCCACTTTAATTTCCTGCCAAAAAAATAATTTGCATTTATGTACATTCTAAAGGTGATAAATGTGTTGACAGTTTGGTGCAGGTTTTCTCCATTCAGAATTTCCTGAAATGATCCTGAGACTTCTCAGTTTATCCCTCCTGCTCTCCATTAGCTCCCAGAGTGTGCATAATCAAGTTTTCTTTTCATTACCAGGAAAAAGAATAGGTTGAAGTAGAGAGAGAGACTTGTGAATGCAGTTGTATTTTTCTTTTTCCTCACAGCCTCCCTCATCCTTCTGCCAAAAGCTCCCCATAATGTGCATATCCAGAGCAGTTAAAGGAAAAGCAAATATTGATTGTCTCGAGCTAAAGGGAAGCAGTGAGACAGATGGAGCCACATCATCATATTTAAGCATAAAGGTCAGGGAGTGAACTGCAGAGTGCTTAAATTCAACAGGGCTTCAGAGCTCAAAGGACAGGGATTGCTGCTGCTGACAGATTTGTTAGAAACCTGTTTAGCTGCCACAAATATGGAATATATCCAAACAGAAGCATCTATCATTGTTGGAGTGATAACTCCAAGCACAATTATTTCTTGTTTGCCTTTTCTCATCCTTACTCTTGACCCACACAGACTTTGGACTCAGCCTGAACATCATTTGATTTTTATGGTTGGTTTCATTAGCTTTTAGTGCAATTTCAGGGGCTCAGTTACTCCATCAAATCCCCTGGGGCTGTGGTTGCATGTGTTCCACAGGCTTCTTGAGTGTGGCACATGACTTGGAGGCCCATTTCTGCTTTGGTTTATGCATTTTGGACCAACAAATCCTTTTGATTTCCACCTTCTTTGTGAAGTCAGTGCTGTTGTATCTGCACAGACTATTTGAATTTAGCAGCACAGAGACAAAAACGAAAACATTCTGCCTGGAGCAGAACCAGTGTCAGATATCCCTGCTTGGCTGTCCTTGCTGTCAGGACATCTTCATTTGGCATTGCTGAGACAGCTCTGATGTGTGTCTCTGTCAGAGCTCCTGCTTTATGATGTATTTTCTTGTTTCCTTTTCCCTCCTCGACAAAATTGTGCTTTGGGGTGTTTGGGAGTGTGGGGAGGTTCCTTAACACACACAGTGATGGGTTCTTTTCTCTCCCCATGGAGCATTTGCTGCCTCCTGACCAGACAAGGATTTGCTGGGTTCACCCCCCAGTGCTTTGGCTTCCCCTTCCCTGTTTCTGTCTCAGCAGCAGTGAGGAGCTGGCTGCACCAACAGGAGTGCAGATTGGATAAGATGGATGCACTGGATGCTTGTGTTAGATGACATTAATGGAACATGTGCCAAGCCTTTGTCCCCTGGGATGTGCTGGCTCCAGTGACACAGCCACTCAGCCCCACGGAGGAAGGACAGCTGACTCACAGGGGGGAGCTGAAAAAAAGAAACCTGGGAGTTGTTCAGTGTTCCCTCCTTGCAGCAGGAGCAGCTGGGAGCCTGGGGTCTCCTGATGGAGCCAGCCTTGATGGAGCCAGCCTTGATGGAGCCAGCCTTGATGGAGCCAGCCTTGCAGCTCTTCCCTGGCTGGCTCCATTTCCCAGGGGGATTTTGGGGAGGGAGCAGGGTGGGTGCCCCCTGCCCCTCCAGGAGCCCATCCCCTGGGAGGGGTGTGAGCTGTGACCTCCAGGGAAAGCTGCCTGTGCCCAGAGGTGTCCCAGGTGAGGTGCTGGCAGGTGAGGTGCTGTCCCAGGGGCTGGGGCAGGCAGGCAGCCCGGGGCTGTGCTGGCCACAGAGCCCAGCACGGCTGTCAGCTCATTGTCTGGGCCCAGCACAGAACAAAGAGCACAGCAACTGAAAAAATGCAAAATGCATTTAAAAATACTCTTTCATTTCCCTTTTTGCCAGAAGCAGAAGTGCTTAAATAGCAGAGGACAAAGGCAGCTCTTGCAGGACTTCCAAGAGTTGGGAAAAATAAAAAGCCCTGTGAGAAGGACTGGGTTTAGGAGATTTTCCCCCTCGTCCTGCCCAGTCTGGGGAACCCCCAAAGCAGCAGAGCTGCTCCCCTAAAGCTGACAGCAGCCTCCTGCCTGCAGCATTCCCAGCCCATCAGGTCCTTGGGATACTTGTCCCCTGGCCAGTTTTAAAAGCAAGCTTTCAGAAAAGTATGAGGCAATTTTTTTCCCCCCGTCAGTATTTTTTCCTCTGCAAATTGCTTGGCTAAAAGGCTCAATGGACTATGAAAATCAAAGGGGTAAAGATTAAAATCTAAAACAATAAATAAGGAAAGCACTGTAAAAAATGTTGCATATTTAAGGAGTATTTGTAGCCAGAGGAAGCACCCAGTCTGTAAATGAATGTCTGTCACTACAGACACACTCTGACAGCACAGGGGTTACTGTGGTGGGCTTCCACACAGGGGCATCAAATTTTATTTTCCTCTCTGGAGAGGATTTTGTGTAACTCAGGATGGAGATGAGCTGCATGGATGTGATACTGGGGGGCAGCAAAGCTTGCAGTGGTCCAGGAGGCTGTCCCACATGCAGTGAGGTGCTTTTGCACTGAGTACAGAGAATATTTGGTGCTTTAGCACGACTTTAGGGATGTCAGTGGCATTTCTGGGAATCCAAGTGGTCTTGGCTTAAGGCAGCAGAGAGCTGACTGAGCTGCTGACCCAGTGTGGCCATTAGCAAGTTTTGTGACCTTCTGGTGCCCTCCAGCAGTCAGGCTGGCTGGACTCAGGCCTGGTGAAAAGCAGATGTTGCACCTGTGCTAAATACTTCATCCCTCACTTTGGCTAATTTCTACATAAACATTTAATTTTAATATGTATGTAAGCTCTTTCCTGGCAGAGAAGTGTTCAGTGATGTGTTTAAATGAAATGCTGTTGCTTTTGGTTAGGACTGGGAAGGTGCTTGAAATTAAGTCCATTTTGGGAGCTTTGCTAACTTAATGCCCTTGATTTGTCTCTCCTGGGTTTTTTTTTGTTTTGTTTTTTTTTTTTAATAAGTTCAGTGATTTAAAAAAGCCCACAGCAAGGTTAATGTTGTGATATTGTTCTAGATGGGCAGCAGATCTGGGAAATGGAAGCCACGGTGGACAAGGACAAGAGCCAGCCTGTAAGTGTGCAGACACTGGGCCCTGTGCTGCAGCAGCCTGTGTCCCAGGGCAGCTCCCAGGGAGCAGCTCAGAAGCAGAAACAGCAGCAGTGGCACCACGAGCCATGTCAGAGCCATGCAGCAGTGCGTGTGCTGCAGGGAGGTTGCAAGTAACCCCAGCAAGGGGAGTCTCTGCTGGGTTCTGTCCTGCAGGGTGCCAGCCCAGGCTCTGCAGGTGCTGCAGGGCTGCAGGTGAACTCTGGAGGGAAGGAGCCTCTCTGGTCCCTGGGTGTTGTCCCTGACAATCAGCCTTCTGATTTGTTTTGGTGTGATGGAGTCAGTTCTCATGAATTGTAAGATAAACAAGAATCATGTTTACATTCCTCTTTGTAAAAGATCTCACCTGCTGGACTTCTCAAGTGCCTAGTGGGGATGGAGAGGTGGGAACTTCTCTGTCCAATCTCTGCTCACTGTCCAGAAATTTGTAGATATGAGGTCAGCAATAAACTGGAGAGTTCTTTTCTTCTTCTCTGCCTGAACCCTGCTGTGTGTGTGCTGTGTTCCCTCTCTAAGTCACAGTGACACCTGGGCTTGCTGGCACCTTGCTGTGGGCAGGCAGAGCTCTCAGGAGCCAGCAGAGGCACTGCCATGGCAGCAGGGTCTGCCTGCAGATAAAACAGAAGCCTGTGGAATAACTGGGTTATCCTGACAAAAAGGGGGAATTCTGCAGTGCCCACTCCTTCATCAAGCACCGTGGGAGTAGCAGTGCTCCTGCTTTTGTCACCATTTATTTGTGTGTGTTTTATTGGCAGCTGAGACCTCTCTCCAAGTTCAGGATATCCCCAAGGGCAGGAGGGATGCAGTCCACAGAACCCAACTTGCCCGTGCCAAAAACCTTCTGGTTTTTCACTCTCTGCCCCTTTTCCTCATGCCCTTCTTTGTAGGCACGAATAGGGGGATTCCTCTTGTTGTGCCTGGAGGTGTAGCAGGGAGCTGCACACAGAAGCCCTGCCAGCCTCAGGCGCTAATTGCTCTTGTCCCTGTGTTCTTCCAGAGCATGCTTTTCGTGGAAATACCCGAGTACAGGAACAAGCACATCCGCACGGCCGTGAAGGTGAATTTCTATGTCATCAACGGCAAAAGAAAAAGAAGCCAACCCCAGCATTTCACCTATCACCCAGGTAATTCTCAGGGACAGAGCTGCCTAATTTCACGAGCAAGACTTGGTTTTCTGCTCTGTTGATTTCTTTGAGGATCTGAATGTTGCTAATTTAACTCAGCACTCAGCAGCTGCTTGGTTTAAGAGATGCCTGTGATTTATGAGCAGAATTCCCACCAGTTTGAGGTGTCAGTTGTCTGTTATCTTGGCAATGGGCTGATGCTGCCCCATTCACTTGGTGGAAGCTTGCCAAGAGCCTCGGTGGGAACAGGCTCAGTCTGGGACATGATGTGACCCCTGAAAACCATGAGGGTTGCCTTCCCTGACGTGTCCAGCAATAAGAAAACATCAGCTCTGGGAAAGGGCTCGGGATGGAGGAAGGCAAGCAATGTCTCCTCTTCAGAATGAGGTTAGTGGAGAAAAGTATGAATGCTTTTGTGATGTTCTTCCTCTGGGGAATTGGTGAGCCATGGCACAATAAATGCAACAGGATTACTAATGAGATTCCCAGAATTTCTCAGCTTTGGCTGGGGGGAAAAATATTGTGAGAAGATCAGAGTATTGTGTTTGTGGAAAGCAGAAATCATAAAATAACAGCACCAGATTTTAGGCAAGCTTCAAATGATGTCTTAATTTGGGTAGTCTCTAAGGAGAGGCAAACATTAATTCAGGCTCTTATTTTGGTCTCCTCCAGCCTGAAAATCTCTGGTCCTCTCCCTGAATTGATGAATTCTGTAGGGTATCACCAATGTGAAGGGTTTGTACAGTTGCTAAATTGTTCTGCTCTGGAATAGTATTGAGAAGCACACTTCTAACTCAATACAATCCCTAAAATAAACTTAGGAGAAGGAATCTTTACTTCCAAAAAGGAATTTTGCAGGACCACTGTATGGTTTCCATTGTATGGTGTTTCTATAGTGAGTTTTGGGGAAGATTTGACCAAAAAATAATTGGAAATGTAGAGAACCATCATTTACCCCACCAGGATTCACACAAGCTTTTCTAAATCATGGTTTTTAAATGATGGTGTCAGACAAGTCTTCAGCTCTCAGCACTGAGAAAACTTTGTGCAGCAGAGACAAAAGCTGTAAAATAGTTCAGCTCTGCCTTTGGTCACTTGTTAAATGTTTGACAGAGGATGGGGAGCTGTTTATGTCCTGGGATTTCTATTGAGTCAGTCTCCTTTGAGATGGAAGCACTGCATGAAACACCTATCTATGACTTCTTACTTTGTCTGCATTCCAGAATGGCCCTTAAATGGATTAAAACAGGAGCTGAGGTGTTGAATTTTTCAATGTTAGCAATGTGTGGTTCGTTAGTATGTCAAAGATTTTTCAAGAGTCTCTTAGCACAGAGTGCTTTGAAGAATCTTTGCCGTGGTTGCATGCGGGTGATTTATGAAACTCAGTGCTTGTGACACATGAATTTACACACACAAATCTCATGAAAAGCTTAAATCTCTGATTACTTCAAGGAAAAGCTCTCTGTTTCTCCTCGGCTCGTTACGAATAACATCCTTTGCATGCTTTATTCTAGTACCATCAATCAAAACAGAGCCCATTGATGACTATGATCCAGCCCTAATCTGCAGTCCAGTGCACAGTGCTCTGGGGACAGTAACACAGCCTTACTATTCACAGCACCCAATGGCCACCGAGGCCCCCTCCTGCCTCGTGGCCACCATGGCTCCTTGCCAGCAGCTGCGCTCTGGCCTCTCCTCCCCCGACTCACGGTACCACCAGCAGAACCCAGCTGTGATTTACCAGAGGAGCAAGAGCCTGAGCCCCAGCCAGCTGGGCTACCAGCAGCCCAACCTGATGGCCACCCCAGTTGCCATTGCAGATGCCCACAGGTCGGTGCTGGTGCACGCTGGCTCTCCAGCGCAGACCTCAGCCGTGCTGCACCACTCCCCAGGCCACCAGCAGTCCTCTCCTGTGATCCACTACTCCCCAACCAACCAGCAGCTGAGGTGTGGAAGCCACCAGGAGTTCCAGCACATCATGTGCTGTGAGAGTTTCGCGGCCGGCGCGTCGAGGTGCAGCCAGCCTGCGGGCAGCCAGGCAGCCAGGCTCAGCCCCAGCCCCTTCCCCACGGTGATCCAGCAGCGGGTGGCCAAGGATGGCCCTGCAGGCGGCGAGCAGAAGGAGGTGCTGCCAGCTGGAGTGACCATCAAGCAGGAGCAGAACCTGGACCAGGCGTACCTGGACGATGGTGAGTGCCGTGCGCCCCTCGGGGCTGCTCTGTGCAGGGAGGGGCAGGGTGGGGCTCCCAGGGGTTCTGCTCCTGGCCTGGCCCTGGGATGGCTGTGGATGTTTGCTGGCAGTTCAGCCTGCGTTGGGGAATTTCGTGAGGTGCATCTTTGGTAGGTGGTAGAGCACTTTGGCCACTCACCCACAGGAGCTCTCTGCTTGCCATGGGCTCAGCTGCCACGTTGAGCTGGTCCCATTTTGTTTCCCTTTGCCAAAGGTTCCGTTTTTCCATTTGGAAAATGGTGGATCTGAAACGAAACGCATGTCTTAATTATTTTATTATATTTTTTTCATATCATTTCGTGAAATGCTCTTGTACATTTTGTACCAAAAAAAAAAAAAAAGCCCATTGAGCAATCTATCAAGGCCTGTAATGAATGGGGTAGTGCTGCAGGCAAAGCCATTGCAGATGTTCTAGATGAACAGTGGGACATTGATAAGTAAAACAACGCTGTCCCTTTGTTGTGAGCCAGCTGATTTAGCCTTTAGGAATGAACCTAAGTTAGAGTAAAGCTTTCTTTGAACATATCCTGCTTATTCTTAGGTAGGCAGCTATTGGCAATCTGGTTGATTGGGTCTTTTGTTAAAGCACGTTTCTGGCAGGAGGAAATCAATGCAAAATTAATTGTGCAGCTGGACACTGCAATCACAGACAGCAGCAGCAAACCCAACATTGATTTTAGTGGGAGCAGAGTGAGGCTGCTGGAAATACTGCTGCAAATACAGGGTGTTCCTGTGCAGGAAGTACAGAGTGGCTGTCACAAAAGGTAGCTCTGCCCTCCTCCCAGTGCAGGCACTGCAGGCTGGGTCTCCTGGCTGAGCACCACGATGTGCTCGGAGCCCCCACAGCTTTGGGATTTTTGCTGCACTTCCCTGGAGCTGGGAAATTGTGCCTGGGAAAGTTCTTCTTTCTTCAGCTTGGGTCCTGAGTGCTCTGTATGGTGTGCAGCCTTCACTGCTGGGTTTGTGGGCAGAGGTTGGAGGGTTTCCTCTGCTAGCTGTCTTTGCAGAGTGGTTGATGCAGCTTTGGTGCCATGGCAGTAAAATCTGGAGAGTTTTTACTGGTTCCCTTCCCTGAGCAGGAGGTTTAGGAGTCCTAAATTTAACTTGGGAGTTTTACTTTCCATTCAGAGAATTTGGCATGGTAACAAAGCAAGAGAATCTTCCTGACAGGAGAACTAAGCACTGTTATTTAGGTAATTTTAATATGAGAAGCTGAGAGATTCTTCCATGTTTTTAAATATACTTGGTACACACGTTGCAAAAGAAAGAAAAAAGAAAGAATCTTGAAGTAAAAGCTAACTTCCAAGTCAAGCCATAGTCTGCTTAAAGGAACTCCCAAGCTGGACTGCAAAGTTAAGTTTTCCTGAGTTTTGGATCAGGCCAGTGACACCCAACTGCAGCACAGCTCACCAAGAATGCACTGAACCTCCCTGCTAAGGGAGCAGGCAGAACAGCAGCAGCTAATAATGAAATCCCAGGCTTCTCCTTGGCTGACTGGATCATCTTGAATTGATTTCAGCTAAAGATCAGTTTATCAATCAGGCCAGGCAAGATGGGGCACATGCTCTCTCTTTCCTCAGTGAGTTTGCATCAGCTGGAAGTGTGACTTGGAGAATTGTGATTTACTTGAGGGCTTTGCAAAGCATTTCATTCTGAAGTGTTCAGGACTTGAATTGAAAAGCCACATTGTTTGCTGCTGGGGAAAAGTGACTCAGAACATAACAAAAGCCATGTTTTTCCTGACTAGAAAGTTTGGGTTTGTGCTTTACAGTATTAAAAGAAAGCAAACCCAAAGGATTATGGTGGCTTTGCCCTTAAATCCATTTTATCCAGAAAGCTCTTGTGAGATAAAGTGAGCTGTGAGGTCTTGCTGGGATTTCCACGGGCAGGCACGGAGCTGGTGCTTCCCCAGGCAGGCTTGGCACGAGCCAAGTGCTGCTGCTGCTGCTGCCCAGGCTCTTGGGCAACCACTGCTGCTGCCTCTCACTTCCCTTCCCCCCTGTTCCTCCTGGCTCTGCCTTGTTCTCCTTTCTCCAGGGCTCTGCTGACAGTCCAGCTTCTGTCCCTCTGCTGCTGTGCCTCCTCTGCCCAGCTCTTGCCCCTGCCTTCATGGTTAAACAGCCTCGGTGTGCTGGGCTTGGTTTCTATTCTGAGCTGTGCCACAAGCTCCTGCATGGCCTGGACGTGCCCCAGGCTGGGGGTTCCTGGTTCCTGGTGCCTCTCAGGCTGTGCTGGAGTGACCAGAGCAGAGCATCCCCCAGCTGACACTGCTGTAACTTCCCTTCAGCTCTCCCACCTCCCTGGTGGCACTGCTGGCAGGACCCCTCATCGTTTTCTTCTCTTCCCTGCTGTAGAAATATGTGATTTGTCTTGCCTGAGACCATGGTTTGGTTTTGCTCCACAGGGCACCCAGGCCTGAGGGCTCTCAGGCTGAGTGCAGCCAAACCAGCCTGCACCCCAAGGCAGGTGATGCAAGGATTTGCCATCTTCTCAGATGGCTTTGCCATGTGCCAGGAGTGCTCTGTGCCCAGCTGCTGCCCTCCCCAGCCCCTGCTGCCCTCCCCAGCCCCTGGTGCCCTCCCCAGCCCCTGGTGACAATTTCAGCAGCTGTGCTGCTGGTTTCTGACCCTGCTGCAGATGTACAGACCTGCCACTTGCTTCCTCGAGGAGACTGTGGCCCCTGTTCCCCTCCTGCTGGTGCAGCCCCAGAGAGGAGGTGCCCAGCCCAGGCTGTGCTGCCCTCCTGCAGCTCCCAGCCCTCCCCTCCCTGCCAGAATTACAGAACAGGGTTACAGGAAGGAAGGCTCTGCTGCCCAGTCACAGAGGGTGGGTTTGGGTATGCACTCATCAGGGACTGATGCAAGTTCAGCATTGCCACACGTGGTGGCCTCCATACACATACTCCTCCGTATTTCTCTGTAAAAGAGATAAATCTGTAACTTTCTGATGTCAAATACTGGGAAGAATCCCCAGAGGAAGGGAATATTCATGAAAAATTGGCTGGGGAACATTTGTTCCACACCAATCTCTGCCTCAGAGCTCCACTACTGTTGGGATGACTTTGGGAGTGCTGATACCCTGAGTGTCAGGAGCTCCTGGAGGATGCCCCAGGTGTCCAGGCTAGTGCTGGGGGCAGTGCCCAGCCCCAAATGCAAGTGAAAGCCATGGGGTGACAGAGTGATAAACTCCTTTCTGACGAGGCCTCATCTTAATATTATTCATAACCAAACCGCCCACAATGGTAAAAGTTACCCAAACAACCACATAAATATGTTGACAAATAGAATGGAGTTCCACCAGAGCCCTCAGAGCACTGAGATTAACCCTTTAAAACACAAACCCAGTTCAAAATGCAGTTCTTTGCAGCACTGCGTGCAATCCCCTGGAGGGGCAGGATGGAGAGGGGCTGACCCAGGGCTGGGGGCTCTGCCTGTGCTGCAGAGCCAGAGGAACCTGTGCAGCCCTGGGGAAGCAGCTCAGCTGCCATGGGCCAGTTCCCCACCTGGGGCACACACGAGGCTCAATTCCACACACACCTCGTGGCTGTGTAGCTCGAGTGTTATCAGCTGGGCTGCCTTAGGTTGAGATCTTTTCAGTCCAGAGAAGAATGATTGTCATTATTCTAATAGTAACTGTCTAACCACATCTGACACTCCAAAGTGTCCGCTGGATGCAGCAGCTGTAAATTATTTTTGGTGCACAGGGCTCTCTTTTGGGGAGGAGGAGAGCAGGGCAGATGCTGTGTGTGCTTCATCAGGCTGCTGAGCAGCAGAGGTTTGGAGTGAGCTCGGGTATTTCGCAGAAAGCTTCAGACACGTCAGATATTTCTTTAGAAAGCGGCTGTGCAGGATGTGCAGTGTGGTCCCTGCACATCCCCAGCCCTTCAGATCACCCCCAGGCCAAGCTGGGGTTCACTTGTGCAGTTTTGCTCCTCAGCCCCACTCAGAGCTTGTTACATCCCTGTGTTTCCTTCATGTTTTCTCTCATTTGACAACCAGAAAGCCCTCAGTCTGTCCCCACGACATGAAATTCAAATCCCTTCTTTCCTTCACGTTCAGGAGGAAGCTTTCTTTCCTGGCCAGCTCTGTTCTCCTTGGGCAGGAGCCCCTGGCTCTCCCGGGACTGTCAGAGCCCAGAGTGCTGCTCCAGGGCTGAGCTGCTGGGGGCTCCTGGGGGCTCTGGCTCCATGCTGGCACATCCTGAGCATCCTGCCCAGCATGGAGGGGGTGACAGGGCCACTCGGGCAGCTCCTGCCAGCTGGGCTTCCAGAGGGAAACCCTCGGGGCACTGGAGCTGCAGCGGGTCCTGCCTGGCTGGAGGGAGCTGCTTCTCCCTGAGCACTGTGCTGAGCCCAGACAGCACACGGGGGTGGCTTTGGGGGCATGGTTCAGGCTGGTTTGTAGCTGTTTTCATCTTGTGTCCATGCACAGAGTAGCAAGACAGGGCAGAGGGGAAGTGTTCTTGTCTGCTGGCTCTTTAGACGGGGGTGAATTTGAATCCTACAAACGGGCCAGGGTTCAGTTCTGAGCAACAATTTGCATCTAAAGAAGCTGTGCTCTGTTTTTAATTAGAACTACTTTTCATAGAAGGTGTGGTCACTTCTGCTCAGGCAGAGGGTGAAGCCTGTATGTTCTCCAAAACATTCTGCTCGAACACTCTAGCAAATCTATGTATTCATCAGGCTCATTCCTGAAGCTCTGACTCACGTTATTACAGATTTTCTGTTCTCTGCTGGGATCTTGCAGCACTCCCTTGGTACACTGCAGCTTTATTTTTGGATCACTGCTCTTGTGGTTTGTGTTGTGTTAGGATCTCCATGCCCCTGTCCTATGTCTTGCTTTTCTAGAGGCAGTGTAAAAAGAGAACAGAAACGTGGTTCTGCTCCCAGAACCCTGAAGTCTGTTGGTAGGAAGTAGAAAGACCAGTCTACTAGGAGGAAGGTCTGGGTTGAGTCTGAGATTGGTCTTTCAGCAAAATATTTAACTTCCCTGTACTTCAGCTTACCATTATTAAAAAGTACCTTATCCTTCCCTCTTGTACAGTTAAGCATTAATTAATTCATGCTAGTAACACACACATGGATTCTCAGAGAAAAACATGTGCTTACACACCTGAACAAGAATTAAGTATTTGCACTGTTATAGCAGGCTCCATCTGCTCTTCTTCTTCACCTCTAGAAACAATTCACTGTTAAAAAGTTCAGACAAATCCAGCCCCATTTGAAGACTGCCCTTTCCCCAGCAGCCTTTCCGAGCAGCTGCCTCAGAGCATGCAAACCAAAACAAAGCGAGAAAGAGAAAAACCCATACATCCCAAATCAGCAGTAGAGGAAGGAAGAAAATGAATCGAGTGATTAAAACCATGGTCCCACTGGCACCTCTTTGTTCTGGAGCTCAGGAATCTTTAATTGGTGCAGTAAGTGCCCACAGGCGGATTGTGTCACAAAGCGTTTCCTGTGCAGGAACCGAGGAACATGCAGAGCCCATTAGGAGCCAGAGCTGCACCAGGGGCACGTGGGCACTGCTGCCTCCTCCGAGGGCAGGGTCCCACCAGGATGGGCTGTCCCAAGCCAATAAACCCCAGTTCCAGGGGTCTGAGGTGGCAGCACGTCCCCCTTTGGAGGGTGAGCGTTATCAGCCCAAGGCGCCCGGGTTTGGGGAGGCATCGGGCAATTTTCAATGCTAGTTTTGAAATACTGGCAAAGAGTTACTTGAAAAAAAGAACTTGTTCGTGCAGTTGGGAATTGAAAGCTTCTAAACCACAATAAAGTCCTTTCCCAGACTTGCTGTCCATTTACTCCAAGCTCATGGCATTCCTTAGACAGTCTGAATCACAGGCAGCAGACAGCTCTTACAAAGGAGACCATAGACACCCATCTGTTGGGAGGCATCTGCCAAAACAGACCATACATTTACTTTTATTCCTTCAATCCACTTTCAATTTACAGGGATAATAACAATAACATTTTTCACTCCAGTGCAGAGAAATGGCAATGAATTAAAATTATTCCACTGCAGAAGGAGGCAGAGAGCCTTGTCCCCAGCTCTCACAGATGGGTGAAGCAGGATCAGAGCTTTTGAGGGGCTTGGCTCCAGCTGAGGCAAAAAGTCAGTGGTAAATCTGTGACTTTCCTGGGGAATCCCAGATTTCCAGGTGCCCCCAGGTGTGCAGGAGCTGGTGCAGCACTGTGCTGTGGGTGGTTAAAGCACCTTGGACTGAAGGGAGGTGCTGGCACAGCTCCTGCCTTTGCACAGGCTCCCTCCTTTCACACTCTGCCTGTCAGGGAATCGTAGCTGCTCTCCAGCAGAGAACATTGATGGCTGGCAGGTCACTGGTGCTGGGCTCAGGCCTGCCAGAAACATTCTCATTTTGTGGGGACAAGGCTGGAGACAGCAAAGCTGTGGTGTGAGCCAGCACAGGGTGTGAGGGGAAGGGATCTTCCTGCAAGCTGGGAGTGACTCTGGGTGCTTCACACAGAAATGCCTTCAGTGAACTCAAAATCATAACAGTTTTGACAACAGTTTTTAAAAATGGGGGCTTTGGTGATGAGAGCTGTGCAGCAAGACAATGGTTTATAACAAAACCATGCAAAGAAGGAAAGGGGATTAACTCATTGCACTGCTAAATTCTCCATTTCACATGGGTTGAGCCAGAGAAATGCTCTCTGGAAACCTCGAGCAGGGCTTGTTTTACACTCCAGCAGCTCACCACAGAGCTGGTTAAGGTGCTTGGGGTTTTTAAATTTTATTTTGCTAACACAGCTCTTATGGTAAAACCCCTTGTAGAGACAGCTCTGCTGGTGTAAATCCCTGGAATCAGCAGAGCCCAGGCCAAGTCAGGGGAGCACTGGGGGTAGATGGAATAAATATGAACATGAACATAAGAGCAAGGAGATTGTCCTGTGACAGTAATTGCACGAGCTCAGCCTGCTTGCTCGGTCTGTTGAGCAGCTCAGAATGAATCCCAGCACTTCCCAGCAAAGGTGATGCACTGAGCTGGATTCATTTCAGGAGCAGCCTTTGCTGAGGGGGTTGTACCTGCAGCAAGGTGAGTGTTTGCCCTCACAAACAGGGAGGGCCATAAAATCCTTTTAGCTCCCCTTCAGAATGCTATAATTGGATATTAATCAGTGAACTAGCTCCCATCCATGTGGCAGCTCGAGGCTTTTGCTAATTTTGCAAATATTGCAATTTCATTGGAATATTAATAACAACTTAAAAGTCCCTGTGCAGGTGACTTTTACTGATCTTTTCAGGTCTGATCCAAGAAAAAACAAACACTA
This sequence comes from Sitta europaea, assembly GCA_013400255.1. Classification (NCBI taxonomy): domain Eukaryota; kingdom Metazoa; phylum Chordata; class Aves; order Passeriformes; family Sittidae; genus Sitta; species Sitta europaea. The sequence continues at coordinate 674,635 of VXBS01008578.1, forward strand.
AAAATACAAACCTGGATGTTTCGGGCTTTCAAAATTCAGACAGACAAATATGATGCAACTTTGGGGGCGGGAGGTTGATTGCATGATTTAAAAACCAGTCTCATGATTGCTGGAGGCCTGACTCATGAACCCTGAACGCCTGGGTTTGGCATTGCTGCTCCTCAGCTTCATTTGGTACCAGCTGGGCTCATGTCAGGAATGTGCAGAGCTGGGGAAAGGTCTTTTCTCCCCTTCAAAAGCTCAGTGTGATAACTGGGAGGATTCAGCTGGTCCTGCAATGGCTCTTGAAATGGCAGCTCGAGTCCTTTCTGAGCTGCACTCTGAAATGTTGGGAGCAGCTGCACTGAGCCTCGCTGCTCGGAAAAGTTTGGAAAACATCTGCACATTTTTTAAACTGTTGTGAAATAAAATGCCTGGCAAGAATAACCATCTTAAAGATCTACAATCTTTTTATGGTGCAAGCTGAAAGGCAGTTATAAAGTCTTCTACTGTAGAAAAATGCCTGGATTTTCAGCATTACTCTCACAAGCAGAACTTTCTCAGCTCAGGTCACATCCTGCCAGGGAGCAGGGAGAGTTGGTGAGGGACTTTTTGTCCTATAGACCTCTTGTCTCACAAGAATGAAGACCTAGAATTGAGTAGCTTAAAATCTGGGTTTTTTCCACCTGGCTTTCATAGTTTGTTATAAATAATAATGTAATTATTTCTTATAATATATTTTTTAATAGTTTGTTATAAATAATAATGTAATTATTTATTGTAATATATTTCTTATAATTTCATATATGAATATAACAATAATTTATAATCAGTATTTATTAATAAATCTCTGGCCATCTTTAAATTAAGAAAATGAGGATGAATCATCTGAGTTAGTTTTCTTATGAGAACTCAGAGCAGTGAGAGCTGCTTTTCTGCCCAAAGGAAGCTGGTATGGCCTTACCCTGCCCAACCATTTTATTGCTGTTTCCTCACCAGTTCCAAGAGACTTCTGTGCTCAGACTGGGATGCAGTGAGTGCTCAGAGGCGTTTTCAGAGCAGATGGACAGGACAGTGCTGCTGGCTGTGAGGGGTACTCGATGACCTCATAGGTCAGTGCAGCTTCTCTGATGTGAAAAGCAAGTCAGGGATGGGGGAAGAACAAATACTTGGAGACCATGAAACTCCTTCAGCAGTTAGCTCCTCGTTCGGGTTTTCAGGCAGGTGCTGCCTTCCACACTCTCACTCTGGAAAAACGACTTTTTCTGTGTTTACCAAGAAGAAACCTAAAATATATGAACAATGCAGTTGTGTCTGAATCATCACTGCGAGTCCCCACGCTTCAATTTTGCAAGCACAGAAATCTGGGCATACATCCAGCTGGGAATTTCACGGATGACTCCTCGCTCTGAGAGGGGTCTGCACAAAAACCTGAAATCCAAGTATTCCAAATTTTGCAAGCATTCATATCCTCCAATTCAAAGTGCCAGCAGCATGCTCTGCTGCAGCCTGTTTGGAATTCAAACGCTGATCTCTACAAATTTGCATGTCTAATGGTCTGCGAATGACTGAAAGCTTGGTCTTGAGTTGGATTTAGGCAGTGTTAGGTATAAAAGAGTTAAATCTTCAGCTCCTGTTAATTGCAGTCAGAGCACTGAGGATCAAAGGGCTTCACCAGGAGCAGCTCTTACTGACCCAGTGACAAACGAGGCCGACATCCCCATCTTCTTACAGGTTCTCCTAATCCACGCAGTTCCCATTTTAATCAAGCCGTGTCCTTTTGTGGATTTCTAATTTGGAAACTGCGCTAGAAAATATAAACTAAAGTCTGCCTTCAGCTGAACAAACACTTCTTGAGAGTGAGATGGCAATTAATACTAGCTGTAGTGAGAAAAGGGTTATTGCCTTCTGCCTGTTGCAGTGCTGGGCTTCCACCTGAGGAGGAATTTTTCCACGTGGGAAATTGTCGGGTGTGGAGGTAAAGGTCGGGAGGGGCTGTCCCTTGCCGTGGGCTTGGAGAGGGGCTGGTTGTGTTCTGCTCGACCCCAGAACCCGAGACCCTGCCCAAGCTGGGGGTGCAAAGTGCCAGCAGCATGCTCCCTCCTCTGACTCGCTGCAAGGAGTAACTCGGGCCAGGGCAAAAGCAGCAGTAAATTAGAAAAGTGTGAGTTTGCAGTCATTCCCTCTGACCAGCTCTGCCAGGGGAGTCTAGTCAAAGATTCCCAAATTATGGCGTGGTTTGGTTTGGTTTCTTAATGATGAATGACTTCATCAGCCGTGAATGAACCGAGTGAAATGTAGGACAAATAGTGAGACACATGAATGACTCCTGTGACATTTGCAATGTCTCGATGGGTGCTGGTTTATTTAGGTGGTTTCTAACTTTCTTTGGAAAGAATGAGAATGACTGCAAGAAGGGGGAACCACTTCACAAGTGTGGGGGTCAATGGTGAAAGTTTTGTGACAGTTAAACCTCCCTGGGCTCAGCATTTGTCATTATGAGCAACTCAGAGTCAGTTCTTTGGGAAGTCTGGGTTCCAGGAGCCTCCAGAGCCACGGAGGCCTGGCTGATGGGTCAGACATTGCTTTCCCTTGGTGGTCAGATACCTCCCAGTGCTGGGGCTTCATCAGCCCCTGCTGGGCTCCCAGTTCTGCCCAGGAGGCAGCAGGGCTGTTCTGCTGCTGTGTCCCTGGTCACCAGCACAGGAACCTGTGCCTGGGGCTCAGGGAAGTGCCCCTGTTCAGGTGGAGGCATTATAATTCAAATTGGTGTTTGCAAAGGCTAGAAATAGTCTGGACACACCAGGCATCAGGCAGATCCAGGCTTAAATCAGGACTGAGGCAAACATGAGGGGAACTTTTAGCAGCTGCATTTTTAAATTGTAGTTTGGGTTGTGTATCTTTCTTCCTTAGTATTGCATTACATTTTGTCTTATCTGATTTCTTCTGCACCTTTGTTCATTTGCTTTGAGCGGGGTGATGTCTCCTTCCTTGGAAAGGAGTCCAAGGTTGCAGCCTCTAAGACTCCAGCAGGTAGACCCTGATTTTCAGCTAGGTGGGCTGGGTTACATGAGGGCTCTGCTGAGGTCATCATGCAGCTTCATACCCTCAAATGACTTAGTGCTGTTGTAAGATATTTTTTCCTTTTTTAAAAAATGCCATTGATTTTTATATCATTTTTTCAGGACAGTTTTGATAGGCTATTAGTAAAGCACAAATCTAGTGCTATGTCTGTTTTAGAAATCAGTATCTCTTCAGTATTTGTTTTGTACTTGGTTACACTTCACAGCTCTTCAAAACCAATGCAAATTTTAGATCAAGATAATGACTTTGGAGAATTTCAGGCTGCTCAGACACCAGTCTGGGTTTAGATGCAGCGCTGAGTGCTCCTCCAGCCTGTCATGCAGGAACTCAGCTCTGCTTTCAGAGCCTGCTCTGAGCAGCAGTCCCGTGCAGGGCTGGCAGGAGCCTGTCCCGCAGCCCCGCGGGCAGCTCCCTGGCAGCCCTGGATCCAGGGAGAGAGCAGCAATGCCTGCGTTTCAGCAGCCCTGGATCCAGGGAGAGAGCAGCAATGCCTGGGTTTCAGCAGCCCTGGATCCAGGGAGAGAGCAGCAATGCCTGGGTTTCAGCAGGCTCTGTGAACAGAACCGTTTTCGTTTCCTCCTGAGCACAGCACTCAGTGCTGGCTGGTTCTGGCTGAGCTCAGCCTGCAGGCTCAGGGGTCAGCAAGGGGCAGCCTGCCTGCCCAGCCCCCCAGCCTCTCGGGGGTCCCTGCCCTCCCCACACCTCGGCACTCACACACTCCCCCCGGCTATCCAGGAGTGGCACGGGGGCAGAGGGGCTCTGGCACAGCAAGAAGTGGGGAAATTAATTTCTTGTCTTTCGAGAAGAGCGTGGCCATCACGCCTGGACAGATCGAATTTGTTGTGATAGCAAAACAAGTTCTATGGAAACCATTGTGAGCCCGAGCAGGGCTGCCCAGGAGAGTTGGGGAAAGCCTCTTTTGTTTGTTGTGCTTGGCATCGCTCTGCTCTGGATGAAGATGCTTTAATTTTGTGGGGAGACCCAAGAGAGCATTCCTCTTTTTCCATACCAGAAAGCCTTCCAAGCTGGCATAAGCGTCCCCTCTTTCCAGCTGCTCCTTTCCAAACACACTGTGCCTCCTAAAGATAGTCTTTACAGTGGCTGGGGCTGGTGGAAAACATGAAGCCTGCATGGATTAGCACAGGAATTCATTTGGGCTGACGAATTGGGTTTCCCTCTATAAACAGCAGTAGTGTTTTCATCTTCTGCACAGCACAGCCAACTTCTCGTCCTCCTGCTCCTCGCCCGGCGCTCTGCGTGTCCAGCCCAGCTGAGCACAGCAAGGCCTCTCGTGGGGGATGGAGAGCAGCACGTGTTCAGCGAGGGGTTTGCAGCTCTCTCCCCTCTCACACAGGCTTTTTCCAACCCTTGGAAAAGGTGGTGGGGTTATTTTGTCGGGTTTTGGGGTTTTTTTTTATCTCCAGTTTATTTTTCTTTCCAGGTAAAAGGGAAATTAAAGTAGTCCCTTCTCCCTGGCTCAGTGACCTGACAAGCAGCCCACACTATGTGTTTTCTTTTCTGCTTTGTTTAGTTTTAAGTGCAATGTGCTTAGCATCTGCAGGAGTTAGGGATTCTCCAGAAAGGATTTTGCCTCCTTTTTTTCCCCAGGGCCCTGCACGTTATCACTGCCTCCAGGGCACTTTGATCCAGCCTGTCCTCTTTCTAAAGTATAGATAGCATTGATTTTTTTTCATCACAAGATGGCATTTTAAAAGAACCAACTGCAAAAAAGCAGAAAACCAGAAAGTGGATAGCAATGCTGTAATGGCAGTTGTATTGATATGGATGAGTTTGTGCAGTCTCCACACTCCCCTGGGGTGATTGCAGGGGAGTTCAGCCCCATCCCCATCAGAGTGAGGAGGGGGCTGCCCAAGGGGAGCCCCGGGGTGCTCTCAGGACAGACTTTCATGTCGGGGTCCTCCAAGCAAACCAAACAAAACCGGGGCTGGAGGAGGCAAACAAACCCCAGCAGATTTCCCAATGGCTAACAGCTGGATGCAGATGACATCCGTGAATTAAGACAAAGAAAAGCCCTGGGCAGTGGCAGGGCCAGGCTGGACAGCTCACAGCGCTGGAGAAAAAGAAAACACCTGGGTGTGTCTCTGGGCACTGGAAATGAGAAGGCAGCAGTCCCTGCTGGGGACAGTCACCCTCCTGAGCCCCAGGAACTGCCTCTCCGTGTGGCCAGACCCTGTCTCTCCTGAGGGTCATCCCACCCCCAGCTGGGGTCAGCAGTGACCAAACCCCCCGGAGACTCTGCTGGCTGCTGCACTCCCCGGGTGAGCTCCAGCCCAAAGGTAAACTCTGGTTGTTTCCAGTGTCCATTAGTCACACTGAGGGGTTGCTCAGAGCTGTGGAGGGCACCCCAAGGCAGCCCCGTGGTGTGACCCAGCCAGGGCAGAGCAGGCTCCCAGCCCACCTACAGGGTGCTGCCTGCTGACCTGGCCATGAGACATAACCCAGCTCTGCCTGGGGGGCTCTCCCGAGCCCTCTGGTTGCTGCCAGTTGAAAACAGGGACAGTGTTCAGTCCTGTGATGCTGCTTCTGCCTCTTCCAGCACCACTGTGGCATGAACTTATCTGAAGATACCAAGGCTTAACCTGAACAAATTTTAGCTTGTAGCTGAAGAGCAGAAACATGCAGCCTCTGGGATGGTCTGGTTTTTCCCATCACTTCCATGTTTAGGTCTCTGGATGTGGCATTTCTGCAGTGCTGGGATGTCCCCCCTTTCTCCAGGCCTGTTTTGCCCCCCTGGGCTCGGCCATGCCGTGGCCAGCAGGAGCCCCAGTGTGGCTGGAAGGGTGGCATGTGCTCCCTGCCAGGCAGGGCACTCCCTGCAGTGCCAGGGACACCCAGGGCTGCCTGGGACAGGCTCTGCAGGTGACCTGCAGCCCAAGTGCCTGAGCTCTGGAGCTGTGGGCAGCACATATCAGGATGGACTCGTCCTGCTGCTCCGTTTGGTTTCTCGCTGTGCTGAGCCAGTGGCAGAGCAGCAGCTGGCCCAGGCAGCCCTCAGAGCTGTCCCACAGCTGTGCCAGGGCTGTCACCCCGTGGGGGTGATGGTGGTGGTGAGATCCCACACCAGGAGCCTTCCTCAGGGGAGTCAGCCATGCCTCCCAGCACGAGCAGCCCTCAGCAGCACCGAGCCTTCCCCCCTCTGGGGGCATCCCAAAGGATGTTCCCTCAGGCCATCCCAAAGGATGTTCCCTCTCCTCAGGCCATTCCAAGGGCCATTCCATTCCCTCAGGCCATCCCAAGGGCCATTCCATTCCCTCAGGCCATCCCAAGGATGTTCCCTTAAGCCATCCCAAAGGATGCTCCATTCCCTTAAGCCATCCCAAGGATGTTCCCTCTCCTCAGGCCATCCCAAGGGCCATTCCATTCCATCAGGCCATCCCAAAGGATGTTCCCTTCCTTCATGCCATCCCCAAGGGGTGTTCCCTCCCTCAGGCCATCCCCAGGCACTCTCCCCAGTCCTGCCCCAATCTCTGTGTTGTTCCCAGCTCTGGTTCCATCCCAGGGGTGAGCTGTGCCCGTCCCTGGTGCTTTGGCTGTTTGGAACGTGTGTAACCCCCGTGACTCAGCTGAGAGGAGCCCCCAGGGTCCCTGCAGGGTCTGGCCCTGCTGGGGCTCAGCCCTGGCTGCTGCTGTGTGTCCCAGCTGTGCCCCAGGGCTGCCTCCCACTGCAGGACCGGCAGCATTCCCACTGAGCTGACTGCTGCTGAATGTGTGCTGTGCTCCGATGAGATCATGCCAAACGTAAGCAAGTTTTATCTTTATTTTAGGCTAGGGGGTGTTTTATCATGCTGTGGTTCCAAAGCTGCCGTTGTTAGGTTGGAAGTCTCCCAGGAAGTGTAGCAGTGCGTGGTTAAATGCAAAGTAATGGGTTCAATATGAGCCCAGAGCTCTGAGCTGGCTGTGCAGACTTGTGTTTAAAGGAGAACGTGGTTACACAGCTGGTGAGAGCTTGGGAGAGATCAGGATGGGCTTGCCAGGTGTCCCAGGTCCTGCAGTGTGCCCCTGGGACAGTGTCCTGAGCACAGAATTTACCTTGCCTGGGGTGCACACAGCTCCCAGACCTCCCAGCTGGAAAACTGGGGATGGCTCATCATTAAATCCCGGGAAGGATTCCCTGGGGCACTCTCTTTGGGTGGTGGTTCCCACATCTTGATCTGGAATTGGGATAGCTATCTGAAATAATTGAGGGAGATCTGGAAATAATCGAGGGCTAATTTCAGAACAAATGTAGGTTGTTGCTGTTGTGGTGAGGTTGGGAATTGCCCAGCCTTGGCAGTATGGGCTGCACTTCAGCTAAAGGTGAGCCTCCACTGGACATGGGGCTCATTCTGGTGCTGGGAATTGATAGCCCTTCTCTTCTCTTTCCTTTTCTCTTTTTTCTTTTCTTTCATCTTCATACTGAGAACAAAAGTTTTCTTGTTCATAACACTGATTCTGATTGAAAGCCTGAAGTCCTTGGGTGATGCAGATAACGTTTTCCTTGTTCTCTCAAGCTGTTTACTGTCAGATATTCCTGGGATTCTTGAGGCAAGATGTAAAACCAGATACAGTATGTGCTCCCCGTGGTCTTTTGCACTCCTTTTTCCAGTTATCCGTGTCTCTTATAATTAGGTCTGTCTCGTGGTCTCTGATTTATACATACACCCCATAGTATTATATAGTATTTTTATTGGTACATTATTTTATGGTAGAAACCCCAGCACTCTGTTGTGGCAGATGCTGCTTTGACTCCAAAGTTTAAAAAAGCAGTTCCTGCCTCAAAGGAGTTCCAGTCAAAGTGCAAAATAAGAGCAAACAGCTGGATGTGGGCAGACACACAGTATCTTGTATGTGGCACCTCCTTGACGTTATTAGATGTGAATTGTAACACTCTGTCAGTAACCAGTTAAATATTTCATGGTCTGGATGCTTTCCAGCTGACTTGGGAGCAGGGATTGCAGCCCCCAAGAGCTGGGCTCCTGTTGCAGGACCTGCAGAGCTGCTGCCCCCCCAGGGCCTTGGGGGCAGATCCCGGAGGGGGAAGAATCTTCCCCCAAATATTCATTTGCACAGGGATGTGGAGGCATAGTAGAAAAATAATCAGTGTGTTAAAGTGATTTTGTGTGCTCCCCTGCTCAGTGTGGTGCCTGTTGCCTGCAGTCCTGGAAATCAAGCAGATGGGAGCAGATGCCTGGTGCAGGCTGGCTGTGCTGGGCTGTTTGTAAAGCAGAGGAATTGCAAGCAGAGGAGAGAATTGCATCCCTCTGCATGTCTGGGCCAGAGGGAGCTGGCTCTGCTTGGCACAGCTGCTCCCAGGCCACTGGTGCACCTTCCCCTCACCTCAGGACAGGGGTGCTGTGCTGTTCTGCCCTGAGAAGCAGGCTCAGCAGTCAGGTCAGACATGTCAGGCTGCTGTGTGGAGAGGCTGGAGCCACAGGCCCTGCGAGGGGACGTGCAGAGCGAAGGCACAGCACGAGAGAAGATGCCAGAGAATCAGAGCCAGTGAATAGTTTTGTGGATTAATAGACATAAGCACTAGAGCTCAAGGGAGGGAAACAGATTCCATTATTGACTGTTCATCCCCTGCAGAACTGCCTAAAGGGAAGGCTAATATGGTTTGTTTTCCCTTAATTAAATATTTGTTAAATGGTTTGTTTCCCTTCAATTAAATATTTGTTCTGGTTGTTCCTTTGTGACAGAAATAAAAAAGCAGCAGCATTGCCTATCTTGTACTTGTTCAGCTAATCCTGAACATGCTGCAACTGTTCTTCTGTCCTCCCCCCAACTATTTCCTGTAAAAAATAGCTTTCTCGCATCCATTCTGTTTTCTCTCTCTGTTTTTGAATCACTTTGCTGAATGACTAATCCTGCCCCAGTAAATAGGTTAGCTCTAGGAGAATGATGAAACTGCAGTGACGTGGATGCAGTGAGTTGGTGCTTTCCTGCAGTTGCTGTTTTAGAGGTGTTGTGGTATCCAACACCGATTTCATCAGCTCTGAAACCAGGGGGTGCTGCTGGAGGGAAGAGTCATCACCAGCCTCCTTTGGCTGGGCTGGTTTCGAGCTAAAGGAAATTTGTCTTAATACCCAATGGCACTGCTCAGCAGCTCTGGATTCAGCCCCTGAGGTCCAAACCATGCACAATAAACCAGGCACGAGCACACTTCACCCTTGAGCTCTGCAGCAGCAGCAGCAACAGAGTCAAAGCAAGAGTTAGCAGGGACAGAATGAGGACCCTTGCCTTGTGTTTCTTAAGCTCCAGTCCCTCAGCCTAATATTTCTGTATGGCTTTAGCCAAGTAATGTGGTTTATGAAATGAACTCCATCTCCTTCTGGTATAAGTTTTTGTGTATTTATTTATTATGTGCTCATTCTGCTTGGAATATTTTACTTGGTCTCGTTGCATGTAAACTAAAGCTAAATACAAACTTCATCTTTTCTCAGTAACTCACTAACTATCAACTAGAGAGAGCCAACTCCATGACTCAAACACGTGTCCCTTCCCTTGCAATTGCAGCCAAAACTCTCTGGCATCAGAGTGCTGCAGAATGAAAGTCATATCTAAATATATGTGAGCAGAAAGAAAGTCAGTTAAAAAAAGACTTTGTTATGGAAAGCTACTACAAACCAAATCCACGGTGGCCTGGAGTTCCTCCTCACACCCAGGCTGAGCTAGTTTTCCACTTTCAAGGTACTCTTCCCAAAGCAGCTGCTGACACTCGTGGAGGAGCTGCACACAGCCAGCTCAGCTCCTCACAGCCCCTTTCTGCCTCCTGAGGGGTGACTGAACAGACTGCAGGGGTTTACCTGACAAAGCACAGGGTGTTTGTCACCATCCTAGCAAACAAGAGCTTTTATTTGGTGCTCGTGCAGTTCTGGCAGTGGCACTCAGAGCCTGTCCTTGGTCAGGTAACCTGGGAAGGACGTGGGCAGTGCCTGGCCCTGGGTGCCCCCCTGAGCACCGTGCTTGGCTTTGGTTTCAGTGTCTGCAGTGCCCTGGACTGGGTAGAAAAAGGATGCAGAGAATGAGATTTACAGAAACAGAACCCCCCCAGTTTGCTGGGGTGCCTCTCCCAACTCTGCTCCAGGTGTCTGACACAGCCTCTAAGCTCAGCTCAGGGAGTCTGAGCCTGCAGAAGAGCTCCAAGGGCTGCCCCCAGGCATTAGCTGGAGCCTGGTGGGGTGGGAGGAAAAGGGCATGAGGTTGGTATTGAAGGTGCCCTTCCTCCCTCCAGCCCATGTGTAGGCAGGGTTTGCAGCTCTCTTAGAATCGTCTGAGGAGAGAAGTGATGGCTCAATACTGAAATCCATCATGCAAACAGGAAATCACTCTGGAGCAAAGACTGCTCTCTGCCTTGCTGGTGCAGCCAAGAGCCCAGGATGGGAGCCCAGCTGATGTGTGTGTGCCTGTGTGTCCTGCAAATGTCACACAAAGCCCTTCTCCTGGGTCACAGAAACGTGCCTCGAATCCTCCACTCGCTGCTCCCAGGGGATCCAAACAGGGTTCAGTATCTGAAAGCAGCACAGCTGGCTCCCCTCAGCCCCAGCACTGTCCTCAGCTCGCTGTAGGGCAGCTCTGGCAGCTGCTGCTGCAGGAGGAACACTCGTGGCACCTGTGCTGCCTGAGGAGCCCAGCACCTCGTGGTGCTTTGGGATCTGGAGTCCCACCTGAGGACTTTGAGACAGCCCTGGGGGTTTGGGGGATGCTTGCCCTGCCCTGCATCCCCACCCAGCTCTGCAGGGTGTAGCTCTGCCTGTGCAGGTCACCCTCCCCTCAGGCTTAGCTCAGCAGGGGTTGTTGGAGGGTGACCCCAGCTTTGTGTCTGTCAGCTCTGTGGCAGCTCAGCTCCTGCTGCTCTGCCCAGGGCAGGGGGAGCACAGAGGGTCGAGCCCTGGAGCCCCCATTCCCCTCCAGGACATGCTTTTCCCTGCCAGCCTCGAGGCCCTTTTGTAGTGGCCGTTGCTCTTTTCTGGAAGTACAGTGACAATAATGAAAGTGCCTAGAGAATCCTCAGCGTTTGGGAGGTGGTGTCACAGATTTGTGTTTTGAGCATTTCCTTCCTGCTGGTTTTGATCTACAGTGTGTTCAGGGCATTGAATTTCTTTTTAGCAGAAATGCTATCTTTATTTTTTGCTCTTTTCTTGCAGACACACCCAGCATCCTGTTAAACATTTCGGGTAGGCCAGTACCAAAGATACCAATTGTTTGATTTTTGCACCTCACTCTGGCACTGTACTGAAATATAAGGGAAGGATATTTAAATGTCATGAGTGCAATCCAGATCCTATAAATCCACAGCAGTTCAGATATTGATTTCAGTTGGGATGGGCTTTAGCCAGAAATATGCATGTTATTTAGATTCTGTTTTCCATCAGATATCTGTATTATGTTGCTAAATTCATGGAAAGATGCCAATGGGCTTGGAGTCTATCAATACTCTTACAGCAAAAATGCATCCTGGGACTTGAGTTGCCACTTAGGTTGAGGTCAGCAGCCTCTTCCAAGAGTTTGCTTAATTATTATTAAAAATCAGGAGAGGAGCTGATTGCCTTTGGGCTGGAGAGGTTCTCAGGTCACACAGACTCCACGGCTTACAAGCAGGCCAGACAGAAAAGCTGCAGGGTGATCTCGTGGCATCATCTCAGTGAGGAGGAAACCCTGGGTTTGAGGTGTAATTAATCCTTTACAGCTGAGATGATTATTTGTCCCCATTTCCCAGAAAAAAAAAAAAAAAAAAAAGCCTTAAATTGCTGTTGATTTCTAAACCAACCCCACACACTCCCAGCACTTCTCCCCAGCACAGTGTGTTGGACTGGGGCTCTTGTGCCTGATGCACCCAAATTGGTATTTCCCAGCCAAGGAGTTGCTGTGCTCTCGTGTGCAAAAGCTGATTTTCCAGGATGCAGGATATAAAATAGGCTGTGTACTGAGTGGGAGGCTCCAGGCTATGATACGTGGCTGCACAATCCTTGGGAGCCAAGTAAAATACTTCTTTTCTATATATAGTCACCTGAAATCCAGCAGCAAAGACACTTCTGAATCTTGCACTCAAAACTTAATTTTTAAAAAGCACTTTTTGCTCCTTAATATTGCAGTTTTTATTTCTTTTTTTTTTTTTTTTATTTCCACGTGTATTTGCAGGAGTGCCAAATGCTTTCACAGGGAATTCAAAAGAAATCTAAAAATATTAGGAAATTTAAAGAAAAAAAAAGCAGAAAATTTTAAATATTAAATTAAAATTTAAATTTTAAATACTGCTGTTTCACTTCAAGTATTCACATAAAGTATTTCACTTCCTTTGTGTTTGAAGCAAAGACTGTAGCTTTCATCATTTCTTTGCCCAGACCTTTCCCGTTCTGTACAATGAAGGCAAAGTCTGATTTTCACTCTCAATCAAAAGGGACTGACTTTGGGTCTGCCATAGATGTGTTGGCTCTTACTTGGGGTGCAATAAAAGTGAATTTTGCAGAAGGCAGTGCCGAGCCTCTGACCTGACTCAAGTCACAGGGACCCCCTGTGCCTCTGGAGTCTCAGCTCCAATTCGCAGCTTTTCACCTTTTGTCACCCATTTAGGAGTGCAAGTTTTTGAATATTCATTTTTAGATAACATCAGTTGAGAAAAGAAGGGGAAAAAAGTAAAATCTAGTGCTGTATCTGAGCAAGCAGAAAGGTCAGTGGTTAAGTTCTGCCTTGTGTGTTGTATATGCTGAAATGTCCTTTTATTAATTGAACCCACAAAATGAAAGAGTAGCTGAAAGCTGTAACACTTGGCCATGCACCATAGGTCAAAGGTTACCTTTTTTTCTCAAAAATGGTTTTGCAAATCTTTTTCAGAGCTGATAGATACACACCTTAGCTGGATACAAAACATTATATGAAAAAGAATGACTGTGATCTTTGATCCAAGCAATCAAAAAGAAAGGTAATTGGTATTTTTCTGCCTTTTCTCCAGCTGTGTGTTTCTCTTAACCTTTATTCATTTATTTTTTCAATTAAAAAGTCATGCCCCGTTTTATTCGGCGTAGAGGGTTTAAAATATTTAATTTTATTTCATTTATTATTTTTTTTTCGTTCTGTTTCTTCCCCACTCGTGTAGCACAGGGCTGTCCCGAGGGGCAGGGAGTGAGGTGGGGCTGTGCATGCTGGGCTGATCCCCTCCTCCCCAGGCAGGGCAGAGCCCCCCTGGGCACGGCAGGAGGGGCAGAAGGGCAGGGAGCAGCCCCCGGGGCTGGGCTTCACCTCCTCTGGGGAGCCCCTCCTGCTGGGGGACCCCCAGAGGGTCCCTGCACGTGGGGGGCTGTCCCAGAGGGTCCCTGCACATGGGGGGCTGTGTGTGGGACACCCTGGCATCCCTGTTATCATGGGGATGGCATAGGAGGGCTGTCCCTGAGGGTCCCTGCACATGGGGGGCTGTGGGACACCCCTGGCATCCCTGTTATCAGGGGAATGGCACAGGTGGGCTGTCCCTGAGGGTCCCTGCCAGGGCTGGGGCTGTGCCAGAGGGTCCCTGCCACATTTAGGGTTATAGGACACCCCTGGCATCCCTGTTATCAGGGGAATGGCACAGGTGGGCTGTCCCAGATGGTCACTGCCAGGTGTGGGGCTGTGCCAGAGGGTCCCTGCACATAGGGGGCTGTGGGACACCCCTGGCATCCCTGTTTTCCAGGTGGAGGCACAGGTGGGGCTGTCCCAGAGAGTCACTGCCACATTTAGGGCTGTAGGACACCACGGGCATCCCTGCTATCAGGGGAATGGCACAGGTGGGGCTGTCCTAGAAGGTCCCTGCACAGGTGGGGCTGTGCCAGAGGGTCCCTGCACGTGTGGGGCTGTGTGTGGGACACCCCTGGCATCCCTGTTATCATGGGGATGGCATAGGAGGGCTGTCCCAGAGGGTCCCTGCACATGGGGGGCTGTGGGACACCCCTGGCATCCCTGTTATCAGGGGAATGGCACAGGTGGGCTGTCCCTGAGGGTCCCTGCCAGGGCTGGGGCTGTGCCAGAGGGTCCCTGCCACATTTAGGGTTATAGGACACCCCTGGCATCCCTGTTATCAGGGGAATGGCACAGGTGGGGCTGTCCCAGAGGGTCCCTGCCACATACAGGGCTGTAGGACACCCCTGGCATCCCTGCTATCAGGGGCATCCGTGGGGTGGCACAGGTGCTGTGTGTGCCACCCTCACAGGGTGACATTGCCACCTCAAAGGGCTCCTCTTGTCTCTGCACTGCAGGGACCCAGCCCAGTGTCACCCCAGGGTCACACACGCCACCTTTCCAGCTGAGAGGATCTGAGGGAGCCTTGTGGGGCCTGGAGCCAGGACTGGCTGCCCCCCAGGGGCCACAGAGCCCCCCAAAGCCCCAGCAGGGCTGGGTGACACTGCTGCAGCAGCAGGATGTGACAGCACACACTGCAGGGGGCCCAGCCAGGCAGCTGTCATTTCAATACCTTCTTTTATGATTTAATCTGTCATTATCTTTGCACATGTGCTCATGGCCTCGTTTAATCAGTTCTCTGTCATTAAACGGATCAATAGCAGTGTGCTGCAGAGCAACCAGTGCCAGGCACCTTAAATAACAATGTTTTATTTGTTAATCACAGAATCTCCGGTTCCTCTCAGCTAGAAATGAGAAAATTATGAGAACTGATACTTGAGATACATTTTAACCACACTACCAAGAAAAGATAGCTGGGAGTTCAGAAGAGCAGGGTCAGCACACGCTCTGGGCTTCCTCTGAGGTTTAGACAGGCTCAGTTTGCTGATTTTGTTCAGCCTTCTGCTGAAGCCCAGGTCTCCTGGATGCCCTGGGTCTGGGGGCACGTGCTCACAGCTCTGGAGCAGATCCCCAGGGATGTGTGATCTCCTGGGCTTGGCTGGAGGGGATTCCAAGCTTGGGGAGCCATCCATGCCTTGGGATCCATTTGTTCATCTCCACAGTGGTTGGGTTTAGGGACTGTGGTGGTAGATTTTAGTGCTGGGACAAGCACTGACACACAGTAGGGATGCCCAGCCTCACCTGCCCCTAACACTCCCCTCCCCACTTGGGTTTGGGTGAAATTCAGGGAGCCTGTGGGACAGCCAGGCAGGAGAGCAGGGAGCTCTTGTCATTCAGGTTCCTACAAACCCCCCAATTGCCCACGTGGAAGAGCTGGCAGGGAGCAGTCTGGGGGTGCCTGTCTGTGGGGTTCATGCTCCTGACTGTTCCCCTTCAGCCCTGCTCAGGCTGCAGCCCCCTGTAACCTCAGCCCACAGAAGCCACTGCTGACCTCAGGGGAGGGAAAGTGAATTCTGCAGCTGAGTCAGCACTTCACCACAGCATCCAACCTGCCCAGAGCCAGCCCCGAGCAGGGAGCAACCAAATCTGGACCCTCAGAGCCTCCTCAGTGAGCTCCAATTCATTATCTGCTCGTGTTTCACTCCACATTTAACCCTTCCTGGATGCAGATGACTGCCGGCTCTGATATTTCCATGATTGCATGAGATAAAACTCTTCTGTGGTACTTTTGGTAGCCCCAACAAAAGTGTTGATAAATAAAACATGCCTGCAGCCTCAGCCCACTTGTTTCTCGAAAGGAAATGACCCTCTAAGAGTGGGTGCCCACTTCTTTCACCTCACTGCTATTTTTAGCTGTGAAAACTTTCCATTGCAGAGCTGCTGCTGTCATTTCCTGGGCAGAGCAGGCAGGAAGCTGAGAGCAGGCAGGAGCAGGCTGTGCCTCAGAGCAGACCAACCTCCCCTCCCTCTGGCTGTGCCTCGCACTGCAGACAGCATCCCCGGCCCCAGATGTGCTCTGTGCCCAGCCCAGCAGCTGGAGTGCTGCCGGGATGCCGGGCAGCAGCAGAGGGCAGGAGTTCTGCTCTTCCTGCCCACAGCATCTGCAGGAGGCACCAGCCTGGCTCAAATCAGGCATTTCCCAGCTGGAATTAGACAGAGCTGAGCCGTGGGCTCTCACTGGTGGGATTTTGGAGCATGAAGACCCTGGAGGACAGCCCCCCACCACATCCAGGAGCAACGTGGCAGTAGAAATATTTTTTATTTGAAAAAATACAGATTTTGCTTTCTCACAGACAAATCCCAGCATGTAGAGAGGGAGGAGGAGATCTCAAAGCATGAATCATAACTATTAAAAACTAATTCATGTGTTCCTTTTCCCAGAGACTTGCCAGGGATTGGGCACCAGGATTTTGAGAGGGGAAAGTAGTGAAATACTATGTTAATTAATACTGTGTTAATTAATGTTTCTCATAAACTTTTATTAAAAATGGGCTAGAATATAGAGGAGTCTCATAGCTGCAAACCTCAGGATTAATCAGTCTTGGGTGAGAGCCTGCTTTGCTTGGAGTTAGTCCCTGTTTCAGCCCTTAAATATCAACAGGGAGAAGTCATTGATCTGGGGTCTGAAACCTAGAAAATGTAGTTTTCTGGTTTTAAGGCAAATTTGTCAGAGTGATTAGACACTTTTCACACCAAGATGAGTACAGCACCGAGGGGCTGCAGTGAAGAGGAGCCCCAAAAGGGGCAGGTCTGGAGTTCTGCATCAGAATGCCCAGGGCTTAGGTCTCTCCTAACCAAAGTGCAGAGATTTCTGCACTTAAATTCTGGGGAACACCTAAATCCTAGAGAGAGAATTGCTGATCCAGGAGGTGCCAAAGGGTGCTTCAGGCAAGTGAGTGTGAAAAGCTGCCAGGAGACATTGGCTGCTGTAAATAAAGTGATATTGTTCCGACTTTTAAACAGACAGCAAAGTTCTTCAGTGTCTTGAGGTTTATTCACGGCCCTGTCCCAGCCTCCCACAGAGCCCTGGTGCTGCATGCAAGTCGTTTGTGCTACAGTCTGCAAATAAATGACAATAAAGATGTAAAGCAGGTGGAGCCTAGAGTGGCATTAAAAAATACCAAACATAAACCACCCAAATGCAAACTTTTTCACCTGAATTGCAGCCTCTGCCTTCTCATCACTGCCCACTGTATTTCCTCCAAACTTGGCCTTTTTCTCTTTGAAATACTTTTTTTCTCAGCCTAGTGAAAATGTTCAATTGCTTAGATACCTGGAGCTGTTTCTTTCTTTCCCTCCCTGGGGTAAGGGCAGTGTCTGTGACAGAGGGGATGTGTGTGAGGGATGGGGCAGGTCCTGGGCACGGGCTGCAGTCTCTCTCTGCTTTGTGGCCCCTGAATCACGCTGAATGCAGTGAAACCCCCTCTCTCCACTCGCCCTTGCCTTCCAAAATGTGTGATCTGGGCAAACAGGACCATTTAGATTTTAATAAATCTAAGTTATGAATGCAGAGGGGATGTTTTCAGCCTGACTGCCCAAGGACTGCTTTTACTTTTTTCTTGTCGTGATGTTGGAAGTGCTTTAATGTTTCCTCCTCTCTCTTTTATTTCCCAGTTAACGAAATTATCAGGAAGGAATTTTCTGGACTCCCTGCCAGAAGTCAGACATAGAAGAAGAGATTTGTGAGACAGCTTTTACCGAATCCTTCCATAAGTGACCTCTTAGATCCTTCCAGTGCCCCTGCAACCCCTGGCTTCCTTTGCAGTTCATCTCCAGGCAGAGACTCGGCGCAAGGAACAATGAATTGGCACCCAGTGACAGCCTTGGCCGAGCTACTGGCCACCTCTGACTGTAAACACCTCGGAGGACACCCTTCCTTCCATCCCGAGCTCACATTGTTCTCCTGCAGCAGAGCATCTGTCTGAGGAAACCCTTGAGTGCTGCTGCACAGCATCTGTCCGTGCGTCCGTCCCTCGGCGGGGACAGGAGCCAGCCCGGGCAGGGCTCCGAGCCCGGGGGGACACTGGGGTGGGGAAAGGGGAACAGAGAGTAATATATTCCAGGGGAGAGCCACCCCGGCCTGCTGTCACAGCAATGCACCCTTCAGAGCCCTCCTGAGAAAGGGTCATTACTGCAGGAACCTGGGGCAGCCCGAGCTCGCTCAGCCTCCAGCCAGGCTGGGCTCCAAAGCCACTGGGATTGGGATTGCAAACAGGACAGGCAGCTGAAAACATTTTTCTCGTCAGACTGGGTGGGAATTTGAAGGAGAGGGATTCTCATAACCAAGCAGTGAAAGGAGCAATTCAGCAGTTGCAACGCCTGTCCCAAGGTAAAACGAACCCAGGTAAAACAGAGATTAATATATAGGAGTCACAGCAAATCCCAAGATTTTATGATTGGTCCTTATTAGTATTTAGGCAGTGTATGAACACATCTTAGATATTTTCTCTCTAACAAATTGTTGCTGTTTCTTTTCATGTAGAACCTGCTCTTGGCTCATAACTTGTCTCATTTAGCAGCTGGAACATTTACTCACCCGAGCTGCAGAGGAAAATAATTGCATCTTACAGAAGCCATACATTCCAGAGAAACTATACACTTATTTATAGTCACCTGGCCTCTTTAGCTTTGCAAAGCTACCAGCAGTTCCTGGAAAGGTTAAATTTCCATGGGAGTTAGTATTTTGTTAGGTTTTGCTTCGTGTGTTAGAATATCCTGTCCTGACTCCTGCTTAGCACATTCCAGGTAACCACTGCCACCTGCAGTTGTACAGCTACAAGTTAGAATATTTAGGGGAGTCAGGGCCTCCTCAGTGGGATACAAAGGCTTCCTGAGTGGGTAATCAGTGTACAGTAAAAGATAACCATAATATTTTAGGAATTACATAGTAATCTTTCCTGGTTTTATAAAAAAGGAGCGCTGGTATTTTCAGGAATGCAGAGCCTGAGCTCTGCTCTGGAAAGCACAGTGGAACTAATCCATTTTCAGTCGTGTCACAGTAAACTCTGCAGAATACCAGCCTGTCCACAGCAGGAATTAGGAGGTGGGAATGCAGCAGAGCAGCCTCAAAATTGGTTCCCCATTGCCTCAAGAAAGATTTTGCACAATCCTTGCTGAGCACGTGCTTGGTCCAACAAAAATCTTGTCAGGACTATCAGGAAGAATGTATTTTCTGCCCCTAAAAACTGGTGCTTAAACTCTGCAGGGCTTTAGAGTGGGAGGCAGAAGCATTAGGTTCTTCAGAGCACCTGACCTGGGGCTCAGCTAAAATTTGGCTGAAATCTGAATTTCACAAGAGCAGCTCTGAACTCCAGCTTCAGGCCAGCTCAGATCCAGAACCAGAGCAGAGCCCTGCACGTCCCAGCCTGGCATCAGGGGCACACCTGGCTTCCATTTCTGCTTTGTGAGGTTCAAATCTTCCCCCCAGAATGAATCCCCTGGCTCCCAACCCCCAGAGCTCCAGGGTTCCCGTCCTGGTGCTCTCCTTGTGAGCTCTGCCCTGCAGGTGCCAAGGACCTGCAGAGGTGAAAATGGCTTTTTTCTCATTGCTGACTTTGACTGGAGAGCTCCTGTCAGATTTCAGGCTCAGCAGCACTCTGACTGGCTCACACGCCTCCAAAAGCTATTTTGGATTGTTGTAAACTGTCACTGGGCCAGAATCTGACACACAGGAAGGGGTTTTCAGTGCAGTGTGATGAATGAGACTCTTTTGACATATTCTAAAGGCCAAAAGTTGCCTGTCAGGAGTTCTTTGCTAGAGCTGAGTAAAAGAACAGACCAAATGCATCTCCCAGTTTCACACTTGGATGTATCAAACGTTTTCCATGATCCAACCTGTAAAGTATAGGAGAAATTAAAAAAAAAACAAAAAAACCTATCCACAGAAATAAAAAAAAAAATCCCCAGATTACTGGCAAAAAAAATCTCTTGCTGGATTTTAAATAGAAGCCCAGGAATGTCTTTCCAGGTCTGTGATGTGCTACTGCTGCTGCTGCTCTGGTGATTGTCTGCAGCAACTCCTTGCCAATTTAGGAGAACAATTTTTTGCATACTTATTTTTAAATAATATCAGTTTAGAAGGGGGTGTGGAGAAGTAAAACTTAGTGCTGGATCTGAGCAAAGCAAAAGGTCAGTGGTTGAATTCTGCCTTCTGGATTGAAGATGCTGAAATGCCCTTTTAATAAATTAACCCCAGAAGGAGGGAGTAGCTGAAGCCTTGGCTTTGGTCTTGGAGCAGAAGATGCTCAGGGCCAGAGCAGGCAGATGGAGGGGGAGAGAAAGTTGGGGTTTGATTTGTTAGATTTATTTTTGATTTGTTGGTTGGGTTTTTTTAGGGGTTTTTTTTAAGTTTTTTGGGGTTGATTTGTTTTGTTTGGGGTTTTTTCATGGGGAAAGGGATTTTTTTTTTTATGTGCTACAGGTGCTCCAGCCATGCTTACATTGCCTGTATTCCTTCCTGATCTTTAATGCAGAGGTATTAACCTGTGCACACACACAGTGCACAATGTAATTTATGTAAAACACCCACACAGAGAGTCTATAGTGTATGTACTCTGTATACCAGAGTATACTATATACTAGAGAATAGAGTATATATACTATACATTAACCAGGGCTGGTAGTGGCAGGACAAGGGGGGAACAGCTTCAAACTGACAGAGAATGGCTTTAAATCAGAAATTAGGATAAAATCCTCCCTGGATTTCCTCCCTCTGGAATTCCCAGGGCAGCTGGGGCTGCCCCTGGAGCCCTGGAGTGCCCCAGGCCAGGCTGGGAGCCCCTGGGGCAGGGGCTGGGGTCCCTGCCGGGCTGGGGGGCACTGGGGGATGTTGGGGGTCCCTGCCAGCCCAGGCCATGCCCTGCCCTCTGTGGGTGTGTTATTATTTTATCCATGGTCACAAATGAACACCCTGCACAGAGCTGGTCCCTCCTGTGCTGGCTCAGTATGGATTCCACCCCATGTATTCTTTATTTTAGGGGTTCAGGCTGCTGCTTTTCCATGCAACAGTAGTTAAATAATTCAGCTTCAACCAACTTTGTATTTATTTCGGGAGAGAAGGAGCATCCTCAGACATAGTGTTGTGCATTGTTGTCTCTTTAAAAAGGAAAGTGATATGTTAAAATTATATAGCTAGGCTGAAGAATTTCAATATATCCAGTACTAAATTATTTCCTGTTCTTGCTGAGCAGTGTTTCTCCACTATTAGGATTTCTGTCACTTAATACAACTTTCTGTAGAAGCACGAGCTTAACCTTGGAAGAGTTAATAGCATTTTGTGAGCAATTTGTTCTCACTTTATCTGGAAGATAGCCATATTTGCACATGAGGAAATTCTGTCTTTCCTCAGTTATCTGAATGTTTCACCACAGTGCCTTCCTGCCATTGTACCAAAGGCCTCCAAATATCTTGTCTGCAGGGTGAACAACTCTAATGCATTTTCCATCAAAGTTGCACCATGTGAAGTTCATGGGGCATGTTGGAACTCCAAAGTTCATCTCTTTTTATTTGTCTCATGTGTGTGTGTGTGTGTGTGTGTGTGTGTATTTTTTTTTTAAATTCCATTTTTCCATCTGAGCTTTGGCTGCGAATACAGGATGAGCTTCTATAAACTTCTGCATCAAATATACATAGAATAAAAATCATCATTCATGGCATGTAAACAGTCTGAGAGTGGAGTGGGAGTGGGCAGATATCAAGAAGATTTTTTTTGTTAGTCAGTTATGAGTGTTGGAAGCCAAGTTTGCCAGGAGAGGAATTGCTTGTGAAGATACTTGCAATGAAATACGAAATCCTGGTTTTGTTTTTCTCCATGAGAATGAGCAAAATGTAAGATCTGAGCAACAGCAGTGGAGTGAAAGTGTCTCATGTATGTTGTTTTTATTGGGAGAAAGAATGTAGGAGAGTGGTGGGTTTTGCACTTGCTTTATTTGTATCCATGTAAATATGTATCCCTCCATCCCCCCGTAGGAATTCAGCATTTCCTGAGTGTAGAGGATTTCCAGAACCAGCACTATGTTAGTCTCTATTGTATAAAAAGCTGCTGCTTCATAACATAGCTAAACCAGTTCTCAAAGTAGCTAGCATGATTTTTGAAGTGTATTTTGTAATCCATATCTTTACAACAAAAGCGACTGTGCTTTTTGTCTGACCAAATATGCAACAACTTTTGGATTTAGGTTTGTATTTATAAAGGATCAGTTTCCATTTTCTGAATGCCTTACTTTTCTATGCAATTGTTGTTGAATTGTTGTTGTCCTAAAAGAAGATGTATTTGATAAATTTCCCAAAGACTTCAAAGACAGCTTTAAATGCTTAAGAAATATGTTTCTAAATATTTCAATCTGACTTTTCCCCCTGCATTTCTTTCCAAATTGCTACTTAATAGGGAACAATGATCTGCCAGATGGGGCTCAAGAAAATGACTGTCTTCATTTCAAACCTTAAACTGATTCAGATCCTCGTAATTTTTGCACCACTTAAAATCATCTGATGTTCCAGTTTAGCTGCAATTCTGAGTGTTTGTTATTTATGTTCCATATTCCTGTGCAATAGGAAGAGATGCCACTGCTGGGTCTCGATGGGGTGAATTGTAAAATTCTCCAGAAATCAGCTTTTTTTCCTCATCATTTATATTGCAGTGGTTCCTTACCTGTGGGGCAGCACTCTGCCACCACACATGGAAGGTTGTAATTCTTTATTCATCTCAGTTCAGAATGAATAATCCACTTTTGGGAACGTTTGACATCAGATTGGCATCTGTATCTTTAATATCTGCTGCATTATAACTGCAGGGGCCACAGCTGATACCAACCTCTCCAACTGCCAGCCAGGGTCGAACCCACTCTGGTCTGTTTGGGGTCTGTTTAGCCATTTTCATCGTTTCAGGGGTACAAAAATGTAAATTAGTGCCTGCACATTGCAGGACACTTCGCCTGAAGGTGCTGATGCTGTAAAAGATGATCTCGACTGCAAAGAGTTACCTGGGGGGGTTGAGTTTCCTTCTATAATAAAATCAAATAGAAATAAAATATCTCCTTTGGGTAGAAGGCTCCAGAAGGACCGAGTGTCAGGGATGAGCAGTGTTTGTGGAAGCCAGGGCTGCCCAGGTGTGCTGTGGGGAGCTGCAGTTCCTGCAGGTGGCCCCTGCTCTGGGCAGGGACTGCTCTGTGTGGTGGTGGCACCTGGGCACAGGGCACCTGAGCAGTGCTGGCCTGCCTGGCACTCACATTTTTGCCTGAGTGTGTAATTATGAATTATGAATTATGATTCCCCCCAGAGTCCAGCCCTCCCTGCCCTGGATATTTGGGTAAAGCCATATTTTAACAGACACAGGGCTGAGCACATGTCACTCACCTCATCCTAACAGATGTCTTTTGAATCAAATTGCTTGTTCAAAAAAACCTCACTGTCACAATTGAGAAGGGGTTTCTATCATTCACATTCCTACAACAACGTTGTTAACCTCCAATGTAATGAATTTTTGCTATCTGTAAAGTATTTTTATATATTGCCTGTACTATGGTAGACTAGCAATAAATGAAAGGGCATCATCTGCTGCAAGTGTTTGGTCTCTTCTTAAATACCTTTGCTGCCTCTGAGCACTGAATATCAGGGGGCTGTCACCCTCTTGTCCCCCAGCTAGATGCTCAGGAATGGGTTGTGCCCAGGGGTTGCAGAGAATGGGACATTTCAGCACTCAGCAGCTGCCCAGCTCCCCTTTGGGATCCCACCCAGTCCTGTGCCTGAGTCTGGGCACACTGACCCTTCTTCAGTTCCTCTTGGGGTCTGTTTTCCCTCTTTGAATTTTCTATTCCACCACCCCAATAAAAAGCCCCAAACAATCCACAGCACCAGGTACTGCACACCTCAATGAAGCAGTAATTTCCACTTATGCAAATGCATGTGCTCCAGTTGATGCCTTTTTGGAGACTGGGGATGGACTCCATTTCACTTTTTTTCATCTAAATCTTAATTCTGCATTTCTCTGCTGGAGACACTAAAAGAGACATTTTCCTACTGCTGTGCTGGAGGGATGCCCAGAGCCCATTATGGCCCAGTGAGAGTCGAGTTTATACAGCGTTCAATTAAAGACATTTACCTTAACAAAACCAATATTATCCTTTGCATTTAAACCCAGAGAATTCAAACCATATTCCATGCATTTGTTGGCCAGGGAGCAAGTGCTCTGCCTTGCTTATTCACAAAAGCCCCAGAGCAGGGGCCATGTGGAAGTTCTTAACTCCCAAACCCTGCACAAAGGCTGGGAGCCTCATGAACCAGACAGGCTTCGCCAACAAAGAAGCTGTTACTGGCTAGGAGAGAACATTTTATGATGAGCAAATATATGGCACACAGGATTTTAGCTTTATTCAGCAACAGGAAAATTTAAGTAACTTAACCTGGAAATTCCACAGCTCCAGTCTGAGAAGTTGAGCACCTGACCTGATCCTCTGGCTTTAATTTATGTCTTGGGGCCGAATTAAAGGGCTACAACAGCACCCCAGATTTTTCGTCTTAACGGGAAATTTCCTGGATTTTGCAGGCTTAACTCGCCCTTTTGTAACCCTTCAACATAGCTGACTTTTTTCCCAGTTTTCAGGGTAGCAGCAAGGAAGAAAAATCCCTGTTTCTAATGAACATCTGGGTCTCGTGTGAGCACTCGCGTGCTCCGCTGTGTAAATACGCGATTTACAGCTTCTTCTTCTTTCTTGAAACACAAATGTCATTTAGTCAATTTGAGGAGCTGCCTTTCAGCTTTAGAGCAGATTCTTTTCTCCATACATCATCACTGGCTTGCTCAGGTGGCCAGGCTCAACTGGGCTGCTCCAAGGGAGCTTCAGGAAGAGGAGCTCCCACCCAGCCCCATCCCCACCTTCCCTCTCCCTGTCCCTTCCTTGCACTGGCTGCTCCTCTGAACTCAGCATCTCACGGTGTGGAGGGGCTTGAGTTAACTTTATTGAGGGAAGGCAAAGCCACAGCAGAGGATTGGAGCTCCTGCTGACCCAAAGGGCAAAACTGCACAGAGAATTGCTGAGGCTGTGAGGGATCACCTACCCTGAAATCCTGGGAGAGGGGGGTGGCAGTGGCTGGCAGGAGCTGCCCTGCACACGAGTGGGTCACAGGCAGGCACCAGGGGTGGCACCCCTTTATTCCACAGACCAAGTTACAGCCAAACCCGGGATGGCATGGGTTCTTTTAACCCTAAAACAAACCCATCCTCTGCTGCTCAGACATCCCCACAGGCAGCAGAGGGATGTGTGTCCTTGGGCTGCTGCAGTGCAGGGTGGCAGTGCCATCTGCAGGGAGCTGAGCCCAGCCTGGACCCCAGGCACAGCCTGAGAGACCTGGGACAGCAGGGGTGGCCATGGCAAACCAGGACAGGGCTGTCCTGGCCGTGGCAAACCAGGACAGGGCTGTTGTGGCCATGGAAAACCCAGGACAGGGCTGTCCTGGCCATGGCAAACCAGGACAGGGCTGTCCTGGCCGTGGCAAACCAGGACAGGGCTGTTGTGGCCATGGAAAACCCAGGACAGGGCTGTCCTGGCCATGGCAAACCAGGACAGGGCTGTTCTGGCCGTGGCAAACCCAGGAGCAGCAGCTGGCCCTGGGGCAGCCTTGCTCTCTGTGCTCTGCTCACCTGCAGAGCTGTTCAAGCCTGGTCCTTTCACTGTCCCACTGTCTCTGCCTCACCTCAACATCCCTCCCTAGAACCCTGAGCTGTGCAAACCCAGCTGCCAGTGAATGACCCTGACTGGAGGTGCTGCACACCAGCAGACACAGACTGACCTGCTGAGAGCACCAGGCCAGTGTTCTCACAAAGCTTTTATTTCTCATTTAGCTGTTAAAAGACAGAAGGGGGAACAGGGAGAGGAGTTCATCCCATGAAGTATATTTCTTGGTTGCTGAGAGACTTCAAATCTCCCTAATGAATAAACACAGCACACTTAATTTTGTTTATGAAAACAGACTTATTGTGATGGCAAAAAGCATGAGTCAGTGCCCTGGGTGAGGGGAGAGCAGCAGCTGGAGACACTCACCGAGGAGCAACGCCTCGGAAAGCAGAGCAGCTCTGCTCTCCACCAGTGCCAAGAGATGCAATTTCTCCTCTAACACAAACCACCAGCACACAGGGAGTGGGAGAAGGCTTCCTCATGACCTGGCAGTTGGCTGCTGAGCAAGGATTGCCATGGAAAGCTGCAGATCTGTGAAGGAGCAGTGGACTCTGCACACCCTGAGCCCAGGCTGCTCCTGCTGGAGCTCAGCCAAGCCTGGCCTGGATTTGGGCTCCTGGGTAACAGCCAGAGCTGCTGCTGGTCCCTCACTGAAACCCAGCAGAGCCCCGAGGGAAGGGGAAGAGCTGAGACCCTCAGGAGGAGGAATTGCTCACTCACCAAGCACGTTCAGCCCTGCATCCCCCCCGATGTGCTTGGCATTTATTTGGCTTGGACAAAATGACCAAGTGGGATCTGAAAGTGTTCCCTGGCCTGGTGAAGGTCCTGAGGCTTCACAAGAGCAGGTGCAGCAGGAGCAGAATTTCCTTGGACTGATTTTACTGACTTAGAGATGTCACACTGGATTCCCTTCCCAAGTCCCATCCTCCCCAGGGCACTCCAGTGCCCCAAGGAGCCCTGAGCTGTCACTGTGACATTGGCACCTGCCAGCAGCCTGCAGAGCCAGGCTGGCAGAGCTCTGCTGCTCAGAACAGCTGCACAAACAGCCCCAGCCCTTCCTCAGCCCCGGGGCTGAGGCATCCTGGGCTGGGAATCTCTGCCCTGTCTGCAGCAGGGATGCTGGGCTGGAAATCTCTCCACTCCCTGGACAGAGCCCCTTTGTGTGCTGGGGGCAACACACAGGGCTCTGTTCAAACAGAACGGGCCAGACACAAGCTCAACGCTTTTCCTTCCTTCCTCAAAAAAGATTTAAAAAAAGGAACCCATTTTTGGAAGGCCAAGCATGGAGGAAGGGAAGAAACTGCAATTAATAAACCCTCAATTTCAATCAGAGCTAAAATTGCTCACCTTGCATTGGTAATGCCACCACAGGACACAGGCCAAGCTCCCCCAGCTCCCTGAAAGTGTCCCACAGAGCCCAAAACAAGGAGAGAATTCTGTGTGCTCCTCCTCCCACCTCGGCCAGAGAGGAGCCTGTCCCTGCAGTTACCATCTTGGATGGCAAAAGGACAATGAACCAGAAAGGGATGAAGGATTTTTGCCTGTCCAGCACTTTAAAGCTTTTTGCCTCCAGCAGAAAGCAGTGTGGGCTCCTGGAGGCTGGGCTTTGCTCTACAAGCACACAGCCATTATTTCAGATATTTAAACCAGTTCTCTGACAGGCCAAACTCTTGCCTGTCACACCTGCTGGCACAGCAAGGCTGGGGCTCGTGGATTTTCACCACTAAAGCCTGCACCTTTAGCCAAAAAATCACCAGCTATAGAAAATACAAATCTAGATTTTAGAATATTATAGAATAATAATTTTTTTTTTACAAAAAAGAGTGTAACTTCAGCAGACTGAAAGGTCATGTTCATCCACGGTAAAATGGGAGCCCAGGAGTAGCAAGGGCTGTGGGTGCAGGGTGTGTAAAACACAGCCCAGATTTTCACAGCGATTTGCACTAACTCTCATTAACACCCAGGCACAAAGCACGCAGGTGTGAATGGCTCCAGTGCCACTGCCCTGCTCCAGGGGCTGCTGTTCCCTGCTCTGTTATTCTATATATCTATATTCTGTATATATTTCTTTGTCACTGATGGATGTGCTCCCTGCTCAGCCCCCACACTCAGCTCTCCTTCCAGGGGGTCACAATTGCCAACAGTAACTGTAGGCTCCACTTCCAGAATTATCTTCTAATTGTGTTAAGTATCAAATGAAGCCCTGGATAAACAAAGGCCAGCAAGCAATACCAGAAGCCCTCCTGTAGCCTGTGTTAGTTCCAGGCCCGTGTTTCTGCAATTCACAGAGAAATTGCCATAAAAGACTGAAAACTCTGTCATCCAAGCCCTTCTGGTGTTTTCTTTTGTGGTACCAGATTTGTCCCCTAAAGCTCAAGATGGTTGAATCACAGATGGATCCTTTTCCAGCTCCTTTGAAGTTCCTGATTAAACTGTGACTTTTCATGGATCCTCAGCACAAAGCCAATTCCTCATCTGCCACAACAGCACAAATGGAAGAGGATGTGACACCAGCCCCAACAAAGTGCCAGAAGTTTCATGTAAAACCTGGGACAATTCCTCCTCTGGTTCTCCCAGATGTCAAACTTTTCAGGTTGTCTGGCTCCAGAGGGTGGAGCAGCTGCCAGGAGCATCCCTGGTGCCACGAGCACCACTGGATCTCCCACCTTGCTGTGCCCCTGGTGCACAAACAAACAATGGTGAATAATAATATCCCTGTAAGATCCATGTGAAATACTCTCTATCCAAAACTACTTCTAATTCAGGGGGAAAAAAATTATCAAAAACTAATTCTGTGGTACTGAAGTTGGCTCAAACCAGCCCCTTTAAAACAAACAAAAAACCCTCCCTGAGCACTGTAGANCTGCCCTCAGCTCACAGAGCAGCTCTGAGGAAAGCCCTCAGGTGGAAGCTGAGTTTCTTTTCTGAGTGCAGCTCAGCCTGAGGAGCTGAAATTCGCCCCTGCCTTGTGCTGGGGGCTGGGGGGAGTCCAGCAGGGCCAGAGGGGCTCCAGCAGCCCAGAGGGCACCCAGCAGCCAGGGAACTGCAGCAGGCTGGGCAGGAGGAGCACTGAGCAGCTTCAAACCCCTTCATAAGAGAACTGGAGAAGAAAGAGAGAGTGTGATGATAAAAGAGGTTTTGTGCTGTGCTGGCAGAGGAGCAGAATTGATGATGTGATGAGTCAGTTCCCTCTCCAGCATTAACAACCCTCAACATCCCTCTTCCAAAAGCAGCCTCTGTTCGAGGTCCCTGGCTCCAACATCATCCTTGGGACAGGGATCTGTCTTCTCTCAAACTTGACTCTTCTTTTGGGGGAAGAGAAAACCACCACAGCACCCCCACACTGGTTCCAGGGCTGAGGGGCTGCCTGAGAGCTGCCTGGCCTCTGGGCAGGAGAGAACATTTCGTGTCAGAACACATCCCATGTGAGTGATCCTATTTACAGCACAAATCTCAGCCCATTCTAGCTTGCCCTACCCAGAAATATTTGGAGAACTGAACTTAAAAATTGAAAATCAGATCCACTTCCACATGCAGAGTCGAACTTTGCAGGGGTTTTTGTTGGGTTTTTTGGGGTTTTTTTTAAGTCCTTACCACTGGAACATTCCCCTGCACTCCCAAAGCATCTGCTGCAGGAAGCCTGCAGTGCCCATCACACCCTGTCATGTGCAAAATGAGACCTGGCTCAGAGACCTGCTCACCACCAGCAGTAAAAATTCCCTTGAAGTGTCCCACAAAAGGGAAACCTCTCTCTCAGTGAGTTCTCTCTGGATATGAACACTTGGAATATCTCTGCCATATTGGGCAGCAGTGTGTGAGCCTGCAATAACAGACAGCCTCAGCACCATCAGTTTTCCTCACTTTGTCCTTTTCTCTATAACAAAATAATCTGGGAAAGGAACTGCCATAAAAATAGAGAAGGTGGAAATAAGATCCTTGCTAAGAAGCCATCCACCAGCATGGCCACAGANTCCCTGAGCACTGTAGATTAGTTGGCTTTTCACCAAGCAGCTCTGATTGAAAATCAGAGGCAGATGTGAGGAGCAGAGCAGCAGTTCCAGCTCTCCCAGCAGCCAGTGTCGCTGGCACACTCCCCAAAACCTCCCAGCAACCTGGGAGCCCTCGTGGCAGCTCTGTGGGGAGAGCCAGCCTGCTGCCCCTGAGCCCACCAGAGCCCACCAGAGCCCACCAGAGCCAGCCTGCTGCCCCTGAGCCCCTCTGCCCTCAGCTCACAGAGCAGCTCTGAGGAAAGCCCTCAGGTGGAAGCTGAGTTTCTTTTCTGAGTGCAGCTCAGCCTGAGGAGCTGAAATTCGCCCCTGCCTTGTGCTGGGGGCTGGGGGGAGTCCAGCAGGGCCAGAGGGGCTCCAGCAGCCCAGAGGGCACCCAGCAGCCAGGGAACTGCAGCAGGCTGGGCAGGAGGAGCACTGAGCAGCTTCAAACCCCTTCATAAGAGAACTGGAGAAGAAAGAGAGAGTGTGATGATAAAAGAGGTTTTGTGCTGTGCTGGCAGAGGAGCAGAATTGATGATGTGATGAGTCAGTTCCCTCTCCAGCATTAACAACCCTCAACATCCCTCTTCCAAAAGCAGCCTCTGTTCGAGGTCCCTGGCTCCAACATCATCCTTGGGACAGGGATCTGTCTTCTCTCAAACTTGACTCTTCTTTTGGGGGAAGAGAAAACCACCACAGCACCCCCACACTGGTTCCAGGGCTGAGGGGCTGCCTGAGAGCTGCCTGGCCTCTGGGCAGGAGAGAACATTTCGTGTCAGAACACATCCCATGTGAGTGATCCTATTTACAGCACAAATCTCAGCCCATTCTAGCTTGCCCTACCCAGAAATATTTGGAGAACTGAACTTAAAAATTGAAAATCAGATCCACTTCCACATGCAGAGTCGAACTTTGCAGGGGTTTTTGTTGGGTTTTTTGGGGTTTTTTTTAAGTCCTTACCACTGGAACATTCCCCTGCACTCCCAAAGCATCTGCTGCAGGAAGCCTGCAGTGCCCATCACACCCTGTCATGTGCAAAATGAGACCTGGCTCAGAGACCTGCTCACCACCAGCAGTAAAAATTCCCTTGAAGTGTCCCACAAAAGGGAAACCTCTCTCTCAGTGAGTTCTCTCTGGATATGAACACTTGGAATATCTCTGCCATATTGGGCAGCAGTGTGTGAGCCTGCAATAACAGACAGCCTCAGCACCATCAGTTTTCCTCACTTTGTCCTTTTCTCTATAACAAAATAATCTGGGAAAGGAACTGCCATAAAAATAGAGAAGGTGGAAATAAGATCCTTGCTAAGAAGCCATCCACCAGCATGGCCACAGATAAAAGATCAGCTCTGCTTCATGACTCATCTCTGAATCTACAGCAATTTAAATACTCAAGGACTTTGAATTTTATGTGGTCACAATAAATAGCAACAGGCAAATGAATTCACATCCTCAGTGTGCAACACTTGGTTAAGGGAAGCTCTCCACCTCACCATCTGCTCTCTCTTCCCCCTTTCTCTTATTCCTGCAGCATCTTGGATTTCTACCTCCTTTTTCTCCCAAGAGAGCACAGAATCCTGAAAAGCACTCCCAATATTGCAGAACCATCTTGAAAGACATGAGGAAATAGCCAGGAATCTTTAGGGGAGCACCTTTCAGACTCTTTCCACTCTTACACACTCTTCATATTCTCTTTCCACTCTTCCACCTGCAGACTTTGGGCACTGGAGGCAGCTTCTCAGTCCATGCTGGTCCTTCTTCCAGCATGGAAACACGCTGGGTTCACTCAATAATAACAATAAACAATACAAAATGAATAAATTACAGCAGTGAGTGGTCTAACAGTGCCCAGGGAGCACAGTCCATGCTGGAAGGAGAAGCCCTGCACGCACAGCCCTGTGTTTGTCTCACTGAGCCTGGCTCTGCACAAAGCTCCCATTCTGCTCCAGCCCTTCCCTCAGGACAGAGCTGGAGCCAGCCCAGCAGAGCCTCTAAGGAATCAGCTGCTCAGGGGCAGCCCGGGCTGCAAATGGGCTTGGACCCTGGGTTCAACACTGGCCCAGCACCTCCCAAAGCCTGGGGAATGTGGCTCTCCCGAGCCTGGTGGCTGCTGACCCTGAACCCGACCAGGATTTCAGTGGCAACACCTTCAGCAGAGCTCTCTAGCTACTCCAGAGCTGGATTTTCAGCCTTTCTCCTGTTGCCAGAATGGGTTTTAGTGCTAACCCCAAAGCCTCCCAGTCCCTTTGTCGTGCAGTGCTGTCTGCTGTGGGGCTGGCCCAGCCAGGAGCCACTTGCCAGCAAGGCTGGGGCCCCTCCCAGGGCACTGAGGTCCCTTTCTGCAGCAGCCCCCAGCTCTCACCTGTTTTCTGGAGGCCTCTGAGTGCCCAGCTCGCCCAGCAGCTCCCCCATTTCTGCCCCAATTGTCAGAGTGTGGAAGCACCTGCCCTTGTGGGAACAGTGTGTGGGAATTTGGGTCAGACAGGGGCAGTTCCAGCATTAGCCCGTATCAGCCACATCCCCCTGGGCTCCATCCCCAGCTCGGAGAGGGACACAACGTGCACGTTGTTCCCTGGGCTGTTCCCCGAGGGGTTCGGCACATCTGCACTGCATTACAGCCTGCTCAAAGAAATGCTGTCTACATTAAGTACAAGTATTTAATTAGCACTTCATTTGGAGCATGTGGTACAGCTCACAGCTCCAGTTCGGGCCAGAGATGATTTTCAGGGGTGGGTGGAAGGCGGGGGTGATGCCAGGAGAGCAGAGCAGCTCGCAGGCTCGGCAGGGCTCTGCCCGGAGCGGGGCAGCAGGCGCAGCTCGCAGGTCCCTGTCCGGGGGCACGCAGGGCGGGCCAGCCCTTCCCTGGCTGGCCAGCCCTTCCCTGGCTGGCCCCGGGACAGGCTGCTCCTGCTGCTGGGGTCCGGGCAGCTGGGAGCTGGCCCCGTCCATCCCCGGACCGAGCCCAGCGCTGCCTCGCCCCGGGGAAGCCCCGATGATTCAGACACGCCTGTGAGTCACCCTACATCCCTGCCTCCATCCTTCCCTCNCTCCATCCTTCCCTCTTCCCTTCCATCCTTCCCTCCATCCTTCCCTCCATCCCTGCCTCCATCCCTGCCTCCATCCTTCTCTTCCATCCCTGCCTCCATCCTTCCCTTCCATCCCTGCCTCCCGGGAGAGGCTGCTGAGCTGCTGGCCACAGGCAGAGCCCCCAGCCCAGCAGGAGCTCCCCTGCTCTCCCCGGGACACCCCCCCAAACCAAATCCCACCTGCACCACTTGTTCTAAACCCGACCTCTGCAGGAACATTCGGTGGAACCTGCCCGGGATTCTCTTGCTTCCTTCAGGACCGGGAGGCTCGAGTGTCCCTACTGGCCGAAATATTCCCCCTGGGCAGGAGAGCCAAAGCCTCCAATGAGAGTTTCCTGCCAAGGCTGAGAGCAAGTCAAAAGGCATCTGCCAGGCAGAGGACAAGGACCCCTGCCCCAGAGCTGCTGCAGGGCTCCAAGACCCCTCAAGCCAGAGTCTTGATCCAGCCAACCTCAGATTCCTGCATCTGCTTGAATCCCCAAATCCAGCTACTTTTGTACTACCTACAAAAAGCACAGAAAAACAAAAACCCCTTGGAACATGTAGCAAATACACTGTGCTATTATCAGAATAGATCTCCACCAGACACCCCAAGCAGCTGTGGTTTTGTGGGGTTTTATACACAAATGCACACATCTATCTTCTCATGTACATGGAGCTCTATAAATACAGCTATTTGTGTATATTTGATAAAAAGTCTTCCTTGGCAGTACCTAAAACTGCCATTAAAGTCAACATGACTGTGGGGAATGCACACATAAAATCCCTGATTGTCACTTTTCTGGTTTATGAGCAGTGTCTCCACTCTTCCCATCCTGCAGCCATATCCCGTGCCATCTCTGCAAGAGGCTCCAAGGGGCACCAGTAATCCATTTGCCACATTTCATTCTGTTAGAGTATTTCTTTCAAGTGTCACACTCCGGGAGAATATGGCCATTATCACCCAGTTATCACTGGGGACAGCAAAGGACACAGTTCAGGGACAAACAGCACTGCTGTGGTTTGATGTGAGACACTCACACAAAATTTAAATGTTAAAGGGATGGAAGACAACACACAGATCTGGAACAGATTTCTGAGTACTGTCCTGTCACTCTAGGCCCCCATAAATAGTCTCTGTCCATCTTTTTTGTGGGTACTGGAAGATCATATTTGGGTCACCCAGAGCTTCTCCTCTCCAGGCTGAACAATCCCAATTCTCCAGGACAGCTCTCCCAGGATCCTGCTGGAAATTAAAAGGTTGGCCCCATTGTGACAAAATGCAAATGCAGAAGGTGCTTGTCCTGCTCTTTGCAGCGACTGTGGTACGTGTCTGGCCCAGCAAGAGCAGCTGGCAGAGGCTGACTTTGCTTTCAGCAGGAGCTAATTCACACTGTGCACACCCCGGGTCAGGGCTGAGATGCAGGAGCAGCTCTGGAGCACTGAGCACCTCTGGGCACTGCAGGGCACGGGGCAGCTCAGTGCTGGGCAGAGGCAGCACAGGGAGCCCCTCTGGGGGGGCAGAGGGGAGGAGAGTGAACAGAAGGACCAGGGATCTCGTGGGGAGGAAACTCTGATGGACACTGTCCACAGGAACAGCAAGGGGACACAACGAGGAGACAGGAAAGACATCCTGGGCTGTGATTCTGCTGGCTCCCCTTCTCCTCTCTGCATATTCCCTGGAAGTTTTCCTTGTGGCACAAACTGCTTCATGTGCATCTTGTTTACTTTTGGCCTGGATCATTTCCTTTGGAGCCAGCCCAGCCCCTGCAGGGAACATCAGATAAATCTGGATTCATTTGAAACTCCCTTTTGGAAGAGGCAGGGTTGTCCTTGTCAACATGTCAGATTAGGAATGCTCCATTTGGTTTAATGGGGCTGCCTTTTGGTTTAATCCAAAAGACTCCATAAACTTCCATTGTAATTTATGCTCCAAAGCTTACAGTCTTCAGAGCTCAGATTCCCCCCTCCTTTCCTCTCTGAGTGTTTTTGGAGGTAGTGGCTTCCTTTGTAATTTGTGTTCCTTTGCTGTACATCAGATCAATTGTATCCACCAGACTCCAGATATTCTGGTGTAAGGAAGGGCTTCTATCAATCTGAAAACAATACCATTTTTATGATCTGCAACATTTAAAAATGCATCAAAGAATGAAGGGAGAGCAAGGGACAGGATACTACAGAGGGCACCTGAAATCACTGCAGGATAGAGTGGGGCCAGAATTATTTCTCCTAACAAAGAATTCTCAGCAGTCACTGGCAAGTGATTCCAGACACAGTGGAACAGCAACTTCTGCAGCCTCTGTAGTTGTGATTTTGCTATTCTCTTACCTCATGGCTGGATGAACTCCTCCATCCCTAAAGGAGATAAACAGCAAAAGGCTTCTCTTACATTAGTAACTCGTAGAGTTCTCTGGGGTATCTCTAGGGCAGGCAGAGCCTTCTAAATGCTGAATGAATCAGAAAGGTTCTTGGATTTTTGAGAGGATGGATAACCATGAATTTAGTGCTGAGCTGGCACTCAGGACATCTGGGTTTAAATCCCTGCTCTGGCATCTCCAGCATCTGGCACCCACACATCTATTGTGTGACTTTGAATGAGTAACTGCCTGCCATTCCCAGCCCATGGGACAGGGATAATGACACTTCCTCACGCTCCCCTTTGGTCTGTCTGATCCACTTAGGTGGAGAATTCATCAGCTCCAGCCTGTCCTTCCCCTGGACAGCCAGCTGGACAGCACAGAATGCTTTTCAGAGATGGCTCAGGCCCTTTGAAGGAGCTCCAAGGATGGAAGGGACCTCATTCCAAAGCCCTGCCATGGACAGATCCCTGGACCCAGGGTGCTCCAAGCCCTGTCCAACCTGGCCTTGGATGCTCCCAGGGGTGGGGCAGCACCTTGAGGGAAACACTCCCCCATAACTCTCAGAACTGGCACAAATAAAGCTGTCAGACGTTTTTAACATCTCTTGGCTATTTAAAATGTGAATATTCATCATTCTTGCAAACCAGAGCCTAATTAGAATCATAAATTATTGCTCCACTGTAGGGCAGAGCAGCAGTTTGTGTTCTGTGGCTCATTTCAGCCCGAGGAGCCCCAGTCACCCCTCGTGTGCAATCAGGCACCAAGCACAAATCAGGTTTTACCTCTTACAAAGCATGCAGGGGAAACCCCAAATTTCTAAGCTGGATGGCTTAAATACATCCTTTACTCCCAGAAAGGCTTTTGGAGAGGGTGCTGGGCAGCAGGAGAGGGTGGGGAGGGTGTTTGTGGCAGAAGGGAGAGCCAGCCCTCTCTAACCCCTCACTTGCCCAGGGCTGCTGGTTTCCACTTTCAGCTGCGACCTCTGTGAGTTGTTTCTGGAATGAACTCTCAGAGTCACAGAATCATCTGGGCTGGAAAAGCCCTCCCAGCCCACGGAGTCCCAGCTGTGCCAGTGCCCACCCTGTCCCCAGCCCAGAGCCCTGAGTGCCACCTCCAGGAATTGCTGGCACTCTCCAGGGCTGGGCACTCCCAGGGCAGCCCCTGCCGAGGCCTGAGCTCCCTTCCCATGGGGAAATTCCTGCTGAAATCCCCATCAGGCTGGCAGGGGACGAGCACAGCCCTCCCTGGGGCCCTGCCCTGCTGGGCTGGCTGCAGTTGTTCAGAGGGAGAACAAACCCTGGCTGCATTATTATTATTATTATTATTATTATTATTATTATTATGTGGCTGCACAGCAATCCCTGAGGCCATGGGCTGAACACAGCAAACACATCTGGAGATGTTTCCAGCCCCAGAAGCCACAACCAAAGAGAACACCCAGTTCCCTGGTGGTGCTGCCCAGGGAAAATCCAACTGGCAGCGATGGCACCAAGAGCAGAACACGGGGCACAAAAGCTGGGAAGAGCCAGATCCTCCTCACTCTGGGAATGGTACTCACAGTGCTGGGAATTCCTCTGGTCCTGCTCTGAACCTGACATCAGTCCCATCTCCATCCCATCTCCAGGACTTTGGAATATCTGCTCAACACAAGGAAAAATGACAGGGTTCAGTTCCACAAAGTAATCATTAAAAGAAATCATTAAAAATGAACAGTTCTACTGTGTGTGTCAAAATGTTGTGCATATTACATCCCATTTTAAAAAAACAGTAATAATAATAATAATAACAATAATTATTACTATTATTGTTACTATTGTTATTTTAATAATTTGAAAATCACATGTCTTCCTCAATAGAAAAATCTGCAAATCAAAAAGTCGTTATTTATATTTGTATTTTTGTTAGATAAGATACTTCCCCTTTGTAGCCTGCTTGTAGTATAAAAATAACACCAGAGTAAGGACCAAAATCTAAATCTGTTCTATTTGTGTTAACAACAGTTCTAATTTCAGGCTGCCTCTATCCTGCACTACATTTTTCTATATTTCCTTTTGAGAGTTGTCCAAGATCATAGCCTTGAATACAAAAGTTTTATCATTGCCTTGTAGGTCCAGCATTAAATCCCAAGGATCAAATTGTTTCCTGGAATTTAAGTGTCTCTGCAAGAGATCAAATACATATTTAAGAAAACACCCTCTGATTATTTAATATGTGTGTGTGTTTTAAGAATATGCAAATTTAAAGAGGAAATATGAAATAATAACACAGCTTAGAGTGAGGCATCAATTAAACACCAACTATTTTATATTTTATATGAACTATTTATATATTCTCAAATAGTGCATAGGGAATAATTCTCCAAGAATAAGGGAATAATTCTCCAAGGGAATAATTCTCCAAGGGAATAATTCTCCAAGAAGCTGGACAGGTAAATAGGAAATGAGTTTTACTTGGAGTAGGAGCAGGGAGAAGAGGAAATTCAGTGTATTTGAGTTTCAGCACATCTGTGCTCAATGAGAGGAAAACACTGAGAAACCAATAAGGAACTGGAAAAGCCAGAGAACCTCTCCTCCTCTCGCCATTTATCGCCACAGATGAGGTGTGAGGGGCTGAGCCCAAACTCTGACACCCGAGACGAGAAAGAACTGCTCGACTGACCCTGGGGAAAGCTGCCCGTGCCCAGCAGAGCCGGGTTTAACCCGGGCTTGTGCCTGTGCCAGATCACGACTTCTCCTCCTCACGACAGCCTTCAGCTAATCGCTGTAAGCTGCTGTTTTTAAAGCCTTTAAATTGAATTTCGGGTTTTATTCAAAAGCAGTTTCGCCCCAGCTGGAAGTGAACCCAGGTGCCCCGTGAATAACAAATGCTTTCCAGCATTTCTAACCTAATAAAAGCAGAAAACCTGCTCGGCTGAATGGACGCCTCCTGATTTACAGGATGGGTTGAACATTTATCTATCAGGTCTCCTCTCCGAGAGCAGACTTTATAGAGCAAAATAAATCCAACACATTAAAGTCAACATTTACTAAGAAAGCATTTTAAAAGAGCAAATGCAAAACAGCTTTAAACCTGATATTCACCTCTAACGTTTCTGACTGTTGATATAGACCGTGACTTTTAGTTGTCATTTAAATAACTCCGGGCAATTCCCTCCAAATATTTCGCTTTCCCTGGAGCAAACAGGGGCCGCTAACGCCCAGCTGTGCCAGCTGTGCCAGCTGTGCCAGCTGTGCCGGAGCGCGACCGTAACACCAGTTGTAATATCTACATTCTCTAACCCATCGCTGCCGCTCGGCAGCGGGGAGCGCGGGGCAGAAAATGCCATTTTCCCCGGCAGCCACGAGAGGGGAGCCTTTTCCTTCCCAAACCCGGGGAAAGGCTCCGAGCTGCGGGCTGGGAGCTCGTTAATTGTGGCCTCAAATGGCACGTCTGCTCCGAAAGCTCAGCAGTAGTATTAGTTTATATTACTATTGTTATTATTATTATTTATATTTTTATTAATTATATTTTAATATTTATATTACTATTATTATTTTATTATTATATTATATTATAATTAGTGTTATTGTTATCATCATCATCGTGATCACCATAATCGTTATTGTTGTTATTATTATCATCANAAGCTGGACAGGTAAATAGGAAATGAGTTTTACTTGGAGTAGGAGCAGGGAGAAGAGGAAATTCAGTGTATTTGAGTTTCAGCACATCTGTGCTCAATGAGAGGAAAACACTGAGAAACCAATAAGGAACTGGAAAAGCCAGAGAACCTCTCCTCCTCTCGCCATTTATCGCCACAGATGAGGTGTGAGGGGCTGAGCCCAAACTCTGACACCCGAGACGAGAAAGAACTGCTCGACTGACCCTGGGGAAAGCTGCCCGTGCCCAGCAGAGCCGGGTTTAACCCGGGCTTGTGCCTGTGCCAGATCACGACTTCTCCTCCTCACGACAGCCTTCAGCTAATCGCTGTAAGCTGCTGTTTTTAAAGCCTTTAAATTGAATTTCGGGTTTTATTCAAAAGCAGTTTCGCCCCAGCTGGAAGTGAACCCAGGTGCCCCGTGAATAACAAATGCTTTCCAGCATTTCTAACCTAATAAAAGCAGAAAACCTGCTCGGCTGAATGGACGCCTCCTGATTTACAGGATGGATTGAACATTTATCTATCAGGTCTCCTCTCCGAGAGCAGACTTTATAGAGCAAAATAAATCCAACACATTAAAGTCAACATTTACTAAGAAAGCATTTTAAAAGAGCAAATGCAAAACAGCTTTAAACCTGATATTCACCTCTAACGTTTCTGACTGTTGATATAGACCGTGACTTTTAGTTGTCATTTAAATAACTCCGGGCAATTCCCTCCAAATATTTCGCTTTCCCTGGAGCAAACAGGGGCCGCTAACGCCCAGCTGTGCCAGCTGTGCCAGCTGTGCCAGCTGTGCCAGCTGTGCCAGCTGTGCCGGAGCGCGACCGTAACACCAGTTGTAATATCTACATTCTCTAACCCATCGCTGCCGCTCGGCAGCGGGGAGCGCGGGGCAGAAAATGCCATTTTCCCCGGCAGCCACGAGAGGGGAGCCTTTTCCTTCCCAAACCCGGGGAAAGGCTCCGAGCTGCGGGCTGGGAGCTCGTTAATTGTGGCCTCAAATGGCACGTCTGCTCCGAAAGCTCAGCAGTAGTATTAGTTTATATTACTATTGTTATTATTATTATTTATATTTTTATTAATTATATTTTAATATTTATATTACTATTATTATTTTATTATTATATTATATTATAATTAGTGTTATTGTTATCATCATCATCGTGATCACCATAATCGTTATTGTTGTTATTATTATCATCATAATCGTCATTATTATTATTGTTATTGTTATTATTATTATAATCATAATAATACTCACCGTTATTTTTATTGTTATCGTTATTGTTATTATTATCGTCATAATATCATTATTTTTATTGTTATCATTATTATTATCATAATCGTTATTGTTATCATCATAATATAATTATTTTTATTGTTATCGTTATTATTATCATCATCATCATCGTTATTGTTATCGTTATTGTTATTATTATCATCATAATATCATTATTTTTTCTTGTTATCGTTATTGTTATCATCCTCATCATCGTTATTGTTATTATTACAGTATTTATTGAGCACGTCCATCTCCAGGGCCAGGCTCCCGATCTGCACCTGCAGGACGAGCTGGTTTTTATCCCTGCTGGGGTTCGGAGCCGGGAATTCCGGGAATCCCGGGAATCCCAGGAATCCCAGGAATCCCAGGAATCCCAGGAATCCCAGGAATCCCAGGAATCCCGGGCAGGGCTGGGCTGGGGTCCCGCTGCCCCTACTGCAGCCTGGCTGTCCAGAGAACAGACTGCATGTCATGAAACATCTCCCCTTGAAACAGGTGCCCTGCAAGAGCAGAATAATTGAGATTATGCTCTTTATTTATCACCAGAAGGGGATGAGGTTTTAAAGCTGTTTTGTTCTTCTTTACAGTTGCTGTCAATTCTGACCTTTCCATGTATCTCATCAGCAGTCTCTTATTTCTCCTTCTTTAAATAAAGGGAATGAAGTAATGAATTTTAACAGACTCCTTATGCCTCAGCACTCTCAGAAGTCTGAGTTAAAGTAACACTAAGAAAACCCAAAGAGCTTCAAACTGTGTGAAGAAGAGTTCTCACCCTCACCATTGATCAGCCCTTACTCTCACAATATTTCTTGCCTCATTACCCACAAGTTCTCCAGTTGTCTTGGTAGAAAGGATTTGAGATAAAAGTACAACAGAAAATGAAATAATTCAATAATTATATCATTCAATAAATATATATCAGTAATTAGAATTTCCCTAATTCACCTCTTTTGGTCCATTTCTGTGTATTTAAATTTCCATTATAAGTTGGGTAGATACTGAAAACTTTATGTTTGTCTCTCCTGCCCAAGCAAAGCAGTCTCTGCTCACTTTGTATAAAAACCAACGAGCAAAGCTCCCCTTCTACTTTGGTCACCCCAAGGAAGAAAATCCCCATTAATGCTGTTGGTTTGTCACTTTTACTATCAGGCCAGAAATCCCTGTTTCTAACAATATTTCACTGCATTTACCAATTTCTGCCTGCAGCTCTGACTGGAACAAGGCACAAAATTAACAAAACACTTTGGCACTTGCAGAGATTTGTGGGTGGGAGAAACTGCCCACCCTCGGAGAGAAACAAAGGAAATCTCATTAATATCCATGTCTGCAGGGAGGCAGAGGGTTCTGTTTCTTTGGATTTAGTCATTAATCTGTTTTTATTACTTTCATTAGGATTGTCATCCATGCTTCTGCTACTTTATACTTTACCAAGTTAATTAATGCTAAAGATTAAAATGCAGCTGCCTAAAACATCCTACCAGGATCCCAGCTGAAAAAAAAACAAACCAAACACCCCAGAATTCTAGAAATAAAGTTTTATGAAAGAACCAGCTCTGAAAGAACTGCTTGAGCAACTTTCTTGGCTTTTAGGAGCTGATCTTCAGCAAGGTCTAGGATCTCATCTGATTCTGAGGCAGATTAGGAAAAAGAAATAAAAAACAGATTATTTTTTCTGCTTAAAAAAAAGCCCAGAATTGTTTCAATTACACCCATACTTGGACATTTTACCAGGGAACAGAAAAATCAAAGGACCCCAGACCACTCTGAGCCCGTGGACCTTTTCTGGCACATCAAGCCCAGCTCTGCCTCCTGTTGCAATGTCCCAGAGTTGGAGATCTCCGTGCAGTGCTAAGGCAGCAAATGTTTTGGGGCTTGTGCATAAAACCAAAGGCTTATAATCTTATTTAATATTAAAATCTCAGCCTTAAGAGACCAAAAATGGTGAGATGAGTGGTTAAATGAGGGTAAACCTCTATACTGCACTTAAAAACCCATTGTACATCTGGGAAGAGCCAGATGAGAATTTATGAGGCTGCTCTGGAAGAACTCCCCAGGTGTATGAGCTGTTACTGAAATGCAACAATCCTGACTTGCTCAAGGGGATGGGGGGAAAGAAGAAGAAGAAAATAAAAAATGCTGGGGGGAGAGCTAAATGCATAAATTGGCATATTTGTGCCTATTTCCATTCTTTTCATATTTCTGAATTACTTTGGTCTTCATAAAAATATAATGGGAGCTGCAGAGCCCTTCAGGCCATGGCAGAGAGCAGTCACACGATGCTTTGGGCTGGAGGGCACAGTGAACATCCCCAGAGCCCCCTGCCAGGGCAGGGACCCCTCCCCGTGTCCCCCAGCCCCATCCAGCCTGGCCTGGGACATTCCCGGGATCCAGGGGCAGCCCCAGCTGCTCTGGCAATCCTGTTGCAGGGCCTGTCCCCCCTCCCAGGGAACAATTCCTTCCTAATCTCGGCAGCAAACCTCCTCCCTGCCAGGCTGAAGCCTTGCCCTGTGCTTCCCCAGTTTGTCACTCCCAGGGCAGGAGCTGCGGTGGGCTCTTCACCAGCAGGAGAGGCATGTGCAGTGTCTCTGAGTACTTAACTCCAATTAACTGATTAGCTGGAGGTAAAATCCGAGCAAACACGAGGCTGTTTGATGTCTGCAAGTCAAAGGCTGCCAGCTGTCTGTGTTTGGAACCCGGAGCCGGGCTGGGCTCTCATCCTGCAGGAGCTGGGGCTGGCTGAGGAGGAGCTCTGTGCTCAGCCTGGCCAGGGGAGCTGCTGCACGCCAGAGCCGGTGCCAAATCCTCCCCTTGGGGTGCCCTGGGTGCCTCGGGGGTGCCTGACCCCCGGGAGAAGAGCTGCAAAAGGAAAACGTGGGGCTGTGGGTGATAACCAGTGGAAGGGGTCAGGAATTTGTGAACAATAAAAACAGCAGCTCCCTGCTCAGAGCTGAGGCTCTCCAGCCCCAGCTCCAACAGCTCCACAATTAGCACGGGTCTTTTCAAGGGCTAGGACAATTTCACAGCTCCAGGGAACCATCTGCCTGTCAGGCTGCAGCAGCAGAGCCCAGCCTGGCCCCTCCAAAGCTGCCCTCCCTGCTGGGGGGACCCTGTGAGAGCCCTGGGCTGCCTGCTGCTGCCCTGGCTGAGCTGCCCTCCTCTCCTCTCCTCTCCTCCTGCCTGCCCTTCTGTCACTGTGACACACAGGGAACACAGCACACACACAGCAGGGTTCAGGCAGAGAAGAAGAAAAGAACTCTCCAGTTTATTGCTGACCTCGCACCTCTCAGTTTCTGGACAGTG
The DNA here is from genome assembly GCA_013400255.1 of Sitta europaea. Taxonomy (NCBI): domain Eukaryota; kingdom Metazoa; phylum Chordata; class Aves; order Passeriformes; family Sittidae; genus Sitta; species Sitta europaea. Next base: position 717,776 of record VXBS01008578.1, read on the forward strand.
AGCAGAGGTTGGACAGAGCAGTTCCCACCTCTCCATCCCCACTGGGCACTTGAGAAGTCCATCAGGTGAGATCTTTTACAAAGGAATGCAAACATGATCCTTGTTTATGTTACAATTCATGAGAACTGCCTCCATCACACCAAAACGAATCAGAAGGCTGATTGTCAGGGACAACCCCCTCCCTCCCGGGCCCTGGCTGGGCTCAGTGATCTCCCCGTGCTCCCCAGGGCTCTAAGGCAGCAGGGAGTGCAGGTGGGCAGCCAGGTGAGCCCACACCTGCCCGGGACAGGGGCAGCCAGGGGCAGTGAGAGCCCCAGGACTGGCACCTCTGGCACAGGTGCCCACCTGCTCTGCTCCCTCACCTGAGCAGTGCTTCCAGCAGGGAGCTCAGAGCTCTCCAAGGAGCTGCCAGGAGATTTCCTTCCCCTCTGTGCTCTGGGTGCTGCAGGAGGTTTTCAGCTGTTCTCATTAAACACCCAAACTCTCCCTGTCTGCACAGGAGCTGAGCCTTGGCTGACACTGGGACTGTCAATCCTGATTCCTACGTTTTTCTGTTAAATTTACAGTCTTGGTTCACTGCTTTACCTCATGTGACATTCGTGCTTTTCTTTCCCAGTGTTCTTTTAACAGCACTATTGATTCAAATGGATGCAACAAATCGTTTTCAAAGGAACATGCTCCTGTTTAAGATCAGATCAGAACACTCAGCCAAGCTAATTGTCTTAAAAGGTGTGCTTAGGATCAGTGGAGAAAAGTTTCTGTATTGGATCAGATTCTGATCACAGATTTAATGAGATTTGCATGGTATGAGACAGGACAAATCTGGCCTTTAATATTTACAGTTCTCCAATAAATCTTAGCAATTAGTTTTTAAATAGCAGTAGCAATATGCACACTATTACTTACTGTGAAAGCTTCAAACATTTAGCATAGGATAGTTTTCCTATAAAAATAACTTCCAAAGTTTGATGGACAAAGACATTAAAAAAATACTAAAAATATCTTCCTATAGAGAACATAAATGCTATTTATCCCAAGCCAGCCTGTCTCCAAACCACACGATGTCCATGTGCTTCAGACTTAGACATTTTCCATATATATTTCAAATTTATATACAGGCACATTAGATTGCTGGGCTGACAGGGATCCAAGGTGACCCTGATACAGAAAAGAGACCACAGGGGAGCCCTCCTGCCTCCAGCCACACAGTTCCCCCAGGAAAACCCACTGCAAACTCTGCTGGCAGGGAAGGGCACACAGTCCCAGGCAGATAAACCATTTCCAAAACTTCCTGCTCAGCGGGAAGCAAACCCATACAGAGCTCAGAAAATTGTGTTCTGGGCAACAAATGCAACCTGTCGAGCAGGGGCACTGCAAACTCACAGTGCTGCAGTGTGGAATGCAGAGCACAGCTCCTCGCTCTCCCTCTGACAGCCCAGAGGAAAAGCTTCCAAAGAGGCCAAGGCAGGGCTCAGAAAAATCGGGTTGGAGAACATTCTTGATGGCCAAAGTCACTAAGCCTGCACAAACCTGCCAGTACAGCCTCTGCCAAGCAGGCCCAGCACTTATTCCCTTCAGTAAATGCCTCTCCAAGCTCGGGATAATCGACATTGCACCCCCAGCAGCTCCTGCAGTGCTCCAGAATTTGGGACTCTGCTCTGCTGTGGCTGCAGGTACCTGGGGGCAGCTGTGCCAGGGCTGTGGCACACAGTTTGCCCTGTGCTGGCACTCCTGCAGCAGTGGGAATCCCTCAGCATCCCAGGGCAGGGACAGAGCTCTGTGCCTGCCACCTGCTTGCCAAACCACCAGCACCTGGGCAAAGCTCACCCCCAAGCAGTGCAGCTCCTCGAACATTCCAGTGGCTGGAAGGTGCCCAGGAGGAGAGGATGGGTGATTTGGGGTGAATTTCAGGGATTTGGGAGTGATTTTCGGGGACTTGGGGTGGATTTTGGAGGCTGCTGCCCTCCCCCATTGTTTGCCCCCTCCCCAGCATCAGAGCAGTGCCCAGCCCATGGTGCCCGGGGTTGGGGGGTTTGGGGGGTCTGGCATTGAGTTCAAGCTTCATTGACATCTTCTTTAGGGCCTGCTGCCTCGGTGGCAGCACTGTGGTGCTCCCCCAGCCCTGTGCCAAGCACCCTGCCTGCCAGGGAAGGGCACAGGAACACAACGAGCAGCAAAAGCCAGCAGCAGAAACAGGACTTGCTTTGCTCCAGTTGGAAAGGTTAACTTTCATTCTAGAGGAGTGAATTCCTGGTGCACCCAAACACTGCCATCCCTTCTGCCTTTGCTTAAACAACTGCAGGTCACAGCAGTGAGCGGCGATGAAAATGAGAATTCATTTCCTCAAAAACAACCCAGACCCCTGTGAGCTCTTCCTTTTACTCTCAGGACTGAAAATGAAATCAGATTGTGAGAGAAAACCTTTGTACAAATGGAGATGTGAGATAAGAGCTCCAGGATTTGGCTGTCCTGGTTCCTCCCGTGCATCCCTGGGGCTTTCAGCAGAATGCAACCCCTGCTCCACCCCGTGGCACAGCAGCAGGGAGCAGGGGCTGTGGAACACCCAATTTTCTGGCAGGAACAAGCTGTGCCCGTGGCAGGGTCACCAGGACAGCTCCAGGCCTCCCAGAGCACTCTGTGGGAGGACCCTGCTGGCTGTGCAAAGTTTAATATCCAGTAATTACATTTAATGGAAAGTGTGGGAACAAACCCTAATGGGCAGTTTGGAAGCACAGCATTGGAGAGATTTAAAGGCTGCTTGCAGAGGAAACTCTGCTGGTTGAGTTGGTTTGTGGATTCAAGCTGATGCAATTACACCAGAGCAGCTTTTCCTGAGGGCAGCTGAGGTATAAACTCTGTGTAATTGGGGCATTTTCATGCACTGTTTAAACTTGGTTGGCATCACTGGAGACTCTTCCCTTGCAAGCAAACCCCAGGGGAGGCTGAGGGGGTTTGGGAATGCCAGATTTTGATGGGGTGGCCACGAGGGGTCCTGCTCAACCCAAAATGTTCTGCACCTCCCTCAGCTAAATGTGACAAAATGCAAATGAAAACATGCACAGGGGCTGGATACAGAGATGCACAGGCTAAATTTAGGGAATGCAAATATTCCTCTGATTCATCTGCCCGAGGAGTGCCGGTGCAGGGATAAACCAGCGAGCTGGCTCAGGCCAGGGCAGCTCTGGGTCAGCCCAAAGCCCCACCGTGCCCAGCAGCTGAGTGAGCACCCTGATCCAGCCGGGATCCTGCCGTTCCTGTGCCCAGCCAGGCTCTCCCGGGCTCTGGGCACCCTCTGGAGGTGCCCAGGCTGTGAGAGCACAGAGGGGCACGGAGCCAGCCCTGCCGCCATGAAACATTGGTGTCACAGCCCACCAGGAGCTCTTCTGGGAGAACAAAGTTCAGGATGGGGAAATAAACCCCAGCTAACATGCACGGATAAATATTTGCCTTTTCACGGGTTGGACTTGGGGCAGCAGGGCTGCAGCTCAGCACCTTGGGAGCTGGTGTGCTCCCTTGAACCTTCTCCAAAACGAAGGCACAGCAGCCACTCGCTGCTCCCTCCCAGCCCACCTGGAGCCCCTCTGACAGGAGCAGCACATCAGCCTTGCTCAGCTCCTGCTTGGCTCCTTGGGCCGTCTCTCTGGCCTTTCCTGACACAAGCAGCTTTTGCAGGTGCTCAGCACTGCAGCCCGAGGAGCAGCACAGCATCACTGCCAGCAGCCTCTGAGCAAGGGCAGAAACTTCTGAGATGAGAACCAGCTGGGAGGAAAATAAAGTCCTCATGCCTCAAGTGAGGCTCGACCTTTACCTTCTCATTCGAGAGGTCTCCTTTAAATCAACAGGAGCCCTTCCCAAATGCACACATGCCATTGCTCTAAAAACTTCTATAATCACATCTTGTGAACAAACATGAGTCACGAACGAAATTCTGAGAGCAAAAAAGGCTTCAAAATTAATCTATGTAATCATCACATTACCCTCAGCACCGTCTGAATTCTTGCTATAAGTCACTTTGGCATTTTACTGATGAAGATAAGGGACATACAGAGTCCAAGTGGCCAAGGTGCCTCAGGCTACGGGGAGATTATGGAAGGAGAAAAACAAACCATTACTGAGGGTCAGATGAAAACCATCCAGTGGCAGCAGAGAGGTGGAGAAAGAAGGGAAAACTCTTTTTCCCCTTTTTTTCCCCCTCGAAAATGTTTGAACCTGAAGCACCCAGCCCCGGGGGCGGCAGGAGGTGGGGCTGGGAGGAATCCAAAGTTGTGTCCCTGTCATCCTCCTGTCGCCTGCCTGTCCAGGCAGAGCCCGGGGGCTGCGGGCAGGAGACAAGGCGAGGATGGGGAGCGGTTCCTTTGGGACCACAGCCCCAGAGCTGGGCAGAAATCCGAGATTCGGGAGCTGCAGCACGGACAGCTCTGACAGAAAACAGGCGCTCACCCAGCCCTGACTGCAGGAAGTATCGGTGTGAGCACGCTCCAGTCCCACCGAGTCCCACGGAAACAGGTCACCTCTTTTTTGTCAGATCATACCCAAAAGGCATTAGACGTATATTTATTTCCACCTGTTTTACAGCCTTCATCACCATAGTAACTTATCCTCCTGTCAGTGCTGCTCTGGGAGAGGTAAAATCCACTTTCCCTTATCAGCACTCAAGGTTACTGCACCATTTTCACAAGTGATTCCAGGACTGGCGTGCCAAACTCTGTGCTGCTGCTGGTGCCTGCTGATTACCTGGGGCAGGGACAGGGAGCTCCCCCAGCAGAAATGAGGTTGCACTGGAGCACACAAAAGAACATTATTTATCCGTGCATTCAGTTCCAACTCCTGCCAAATCGACCACTCTGGATATTGGAATATTTTCTGATGCTTAAACTTAAAAAAAAAAAAAAAAAAAAAGGCAAAATAGAGAATGTGAGTCCAAAAAGTGGCTGCAGGCACCAGTTGCTGCAGATAATCACTGAATGCTGAAGCACTGTGAATATATTTCTGACTATATTTCAGTTTTTCATTATTAAAAATGGGCTGCAGTTGATTCATAGTTTTGCTGCAATCAGCTGAAACCCAATTACCATCACAGCACAAACCACTTCTGAGGCAGCCTGAGAGGCTGCCAGGGAGAAACACCACCGAATTCCCAGAGCACTCCTGCTCCCCAGGGGCAAACAGCTCATTGGATCGGGAATTTTCTACACAGCCTGGTACAGAGGAAAGCATTGCCTGGGCTGCTCCATGGAGCAGGATTCTCCCCTCCCAGAGAGGCTGGCCCTGCATCCCAGCATCCCAGAGCACTGGTGCTTCCCATGGGAGCAGCTCCTGCAGAGCCCCACGGGGCCCAACCCTCCCCTCTCCCCTCTCGAGGCAAAGCTGCTCTCCCAGGCTCACCAATTTTCATCAGAAACACCGAGGGGCAGCAGCAGGGTGGGGAACAAGGTTTGTCCTGCTGCCAGACGTTCAGCAGGAGCAATAATGGCTCTCACTCTGCCCATCCCTCTTCCCTCCCTCCCTCCAACCTGCCACTCTGACTGCCCACGCAAAGCACCAGGAAATTACTGCCACTTCCCCTGAATATTAGACAATTTATCCCTGCTTGCACCTTGGGTGGGCTCTTCCTACACAATTACAGCCCAAGGGGTGTCGGTAAAGTTGGAAGAGGAGTGTGGCAAGAATCCACGAATCATTACCCCAGTCCTGTGTTCTACCTCTAATTAGAGGCAATTTGCATCTGCTACATGAACATATTGATGCCAAAATGCGGCTCAGGTTGAGAAAGAAGATAAATCCGAGCATCACTTCAAGTTCAGGATGCAGCAGGGGGAAGAGAAGGGGCGAGCAGGGACGGGGCAGGAGAGAAACAGAGCCCCACTTCATGTTCCTGTCCTTCCTGGGAGCTTGTCAGTGAAGTCACATCTCCATTGGCAACATCACAATCGTCTCCACAGCAACAAATGTGATGCTGCAGATCGCTGAAATATCTATTTTTGAAAAGGTAGGAGGAAAAACACAAATGTGGAGCATGTAGGGGTTGAACAGCCACACAAGCCTAATGACTATAATGGGAGGTGCACAAAAATACTGAGAGAGGAGCTGAGCAAAATCTCCCTCTGAAAATTTCTGCCTGGAGCCCTCTTAAGCTCTCATGGGCAAAGACAGCAAAGATGTCCCCGAGGCAGCCAAATTCCCCGTGGTGCCCAGGGTGTCCCTGTGTCTCTGCTGGAGGTTCCCAAAAACGTCCAAAGCCAGAGGGAGGGGCAGGAGAGGGGCTGGGAAGGGCATCCCTGTGTGACCCTCTGGGGGACAGGGACCAGCCAGGGCTCTACACCAGGCCAAAAGTGCAATTTCTCCTGAGAAAAAAAGGGACCTCAAAGGGATTTGCATCCATAAAACATCAAGGGATGGAAGGGAAGGGAAATTTGTTTTCCAAGTCTATTCTAGATGTAGCCAAAGGCTGTAAGCAGCACTGCCCTCAGGCTCCTTCAGCTGCTGCTAAAACATCTAGGAAGTTTCTGCTATGATTTGTGCCACCCAAGGTTCAAAAACGCCTTCAGGTTAACAGTTCCTGGAAATGTTTCTGACTTTTTGGACAGAACCTCCAGGAGCTCTTCACATGCCAGGGGGTGTGAATCCCTTTGACAGCCTCGTGCTAAACCCTCCTGCTCAGGCCAGGGCTGAGCTGCCAGCCCTCCCGAGCAGAGTGGAGGCTGCTGGGGAGGCAGGACCCCTCTGCCCACCCTGCAGGAATGGCCTGGCTCCAAAGAGCCTGGGAGCTGTGGCTGGGACAGAATTAATGCTCCATCTCTGAGGCAGCTGTCCTGAGGAGCTGTTTGCTCCCGGGTGCAGGAGGGTTTGCGCGGGGGGGTGGAGGCTCCTCTGCCCCTCCGTGCTGCCCCTGCCCGGCTTGGATAAAGCCCTCGGGCACAGGGTGGGATGGTCGGGGTCTGTGCAGGGCCAGGGTGGCATCAGCCACCTGTGGGTCCTCCCAGCCAGGAAATTCTGTGACCCTGGGGATTTACCCAAGCCCCCAAATGCTTGGGAAATGAGAGTGGGGGGTAAGAACAGAGGTGGACAAACCTGTGATGCCTCCAACCCCCTCCAGCACATTCCAGCCATCACTGCATTCCCTGCCTTTGGGAACTGCAAATTGTAATCAAATTTATGCAAAGCAGAACGCTGAGAAGATAAAAGAGCTGTGTTTAAACTTGCTATAGGTAGTACAGCACAGTAAATATTTTTAATTGGTGCAGTGAGTTATGTTTTCTGCTGCTCTGGCTGTGCCCTGCCATGGTTTGAGATCAGTAGTTTGTCACTGGAGCTGGCTGAGGGTTTCCACTGGATGCACACTAACAAGGACCAGGGTATGAGAGCACCATAAATAGTGGAGAATAAATGGGAATACTTTTCCCTCCACAAATAATATATCTTTCTTCAAAATGAGTCTCTCTGCTCTGGTGTGACAAGAGAATTTGATTGCCTTCAGTCTGTTTGGGAAAAAGCCCCAAGCCTCAGAAAAGGCCAGTTTCTCAGAAAACAGAGTAATGGGCCAATTTCTGAGAAGGGATCACCTGGGAACAGCTCAGAGCCCGGGAGCACTCTCAGGGAGTTCAGGGACTGTGCCATGGCTGCTGTGCTGCCAGACACTCATGCAGACTGCTTTCCTCCCCAGAAAGGTGCCCACACCTGGGCAGGTGCCCCCTGCACAGCAGCTGGGCCTCCCTCCAAGCTTTGCAAGGCTTCAGCCTCACCTCCAGCACAGCTCAAACATTTTTTATGCCGCAGTAAAAATATTTTTTTTTTTGGAGATGGGAAATGAATTTCCTTCCCAACTCCATTTTTAAACAGCAAGTCAGAACAAACCCACCTACTGTTTCCTTCGTGCTCCTAGAGGCTCCTCTCCCTCTGCATCTTGTGAAGCCTGCAATCCAGAGATGAACAAGGAGTGAGATCAGCAAGGAGAGGCACAGGACTGCTCTGCCAACCCATCCCCTGCCCTCAGAGAGAGCCCCCAGCAGCATTAACCCCCCCAAACCCAGGGCAGCTCCAGTGGGTGCCTGGCAGTGCCCTGTGAGCCTGCAGGGCTGGTCTCTGCCCCCAGGGCCATTTTGGAGACCTTGCAAACACCTCAGTCAGCCCAGGGTGCCAAGAGATTCTCCCTTCCTGGTATTTAGAGATCTCCATCCCTCCTGGAGACATTATTTTAGCTCTGGTTTTTATATTGATAACAGAACGTTAGCATGCACAGGGGCAATTAATATTTTATTATTTTCCTATCTCATAAAATATAGAAAGTTAAATCACCAAGGAATTAGAGGAATGAAAGGAGCATTATGTTTAAGCAGCTACATGATGTGGTTTGCATCATGTAATGGGATGTGTTTAATGCAGTTTTACACAGCAGCCTTTCATCATTTACATTTGCCTGTGGCTTAATAAACTGTGCCATTCTGTTCAGGTTTGTTACAGCTGGGTGCAAACCTTTCCCAGGCAGCATCCCCATGAATCACACCTGGAAGGTGGAATTTGGCAATCTGCATTTTCCTACAGCACTCCCCCGCTTCTGCCTCTCAGCCTTCAGTTCAGGGTGTGATTCAGGAGGGTGCCTGGTGCCTGGGGGGGCCAGGCAGCACAGCAGGGTGGGAGCTGCTGCCAGGGTCCAGCCTTGCTCCGGGCCCAGGGCTCTGACACCCCTCTTGCTGTCTCTAAAACACCCAAGTGCTCTTCTCTAAAGGCAGTGCAGCCAAGGAGCCCAGCAGAGCTGGGAATCAGCCCTGGCCTTGCAGGATCTGAGCAGGGGCACAGCCAGGAGCCTGCAGGGCTGAGCACACCCCCTGGCAGGTCCAGCAGAGCAGCTCCTCCTGGAGAGCAGCAGGAGCTCAGCCCACGCTGGGCTCTGTTGACTCAATGTGTATTTTTAAATCTACAACCACGGGAAGATGTGGCAGGACAGGAATTTGCTGTCCATATGAGGAAGCTGTCAAGGAAGAGGCACCTGCAGCTGCCCTTCGGGGTGCTGGGCTGGCAGCAGGGGCAGAGCTGGGGCAGGAGGGGGGAGATGCTGCCTGGGACCCCTCCCTGACCATTCCCAGCACAGGAGCCCAGATTTGGTGCCCAGCAGCTGAGGGACAGCCAGGAAAAGGGCAGGAGCCTGGAGCTTCCCAGGCTCAGGAGCTGGCAGGGAGTCAGGGAGGTGCTGGGATCATCCTGGAGCCCATCCTGAGCAACAGGCAGGGCCAGGGCTCTCCCCAGGGGCATCACCAGGCACCACGGCTGGGGCAGAGTGCCCAAACAAACACAGCTTTTCCCAGCCTCCAGGGAGGACAGCTCTGCACACACTGTGTGCCCCAGGCTGGCTCCCCTGCTGCTCCAGACCCAGGGGTGAGAGGAACCCCGGTGGCTTTGAGCCCACCTGGACCCTGGGCAGCCCCCGGTGCTCTGGGCACAGCCCAGGGCTCGGGCAGACCCAGCCAGGCACAGCTGCCCCAGCAGGAACTGCCCAGAGCAGGCAGGCACAGCCAGCAATGAAGGCACACACCTTGGAAAACTCTTTTCCAGTGTAAACATGAAGCCAAGAGCACACAGGGAGTATTAGGTTTAGTATCCAATAAAACAAGAATAAAATTTATGGGGATTTCTTTAAAAATCACCTTTCACAGGCATTTCTATGCAGGCAGAGTGTCTGATGTGCAGAGGTTCACTTCAGGAGATTGCAAGTACAGAGGGCTCTGATCCCTTTCATCTTTTTTCATTAAAAATCAGCGGTTGTGCAGGGTTGAAAGTTCTCCAAGTCATTATTAAATTGGGCAACAGCAGAGGAGAAATAACAAATAATGTTCACAAGGATAAAGTTGTGCTCTCGTTATAAACTTCACACTCTCAATGCTGGATTTTAATTCTGCCCCTCTGGCACTTTCTGCCTCTTGTTCATTTGGATGCTCTTGGTCTTAATTTAAATCTCGATGCAGTGTAATCTTTGTTATGCCATATCACATACAAATCTTATTTGGGAGTTGCTTTATTTAAAAATAAGCATACCAAGGCATGGCTTTCATAAAATTCTACCTAAAATGTTCTTCATGCTTAAATAATAGAGTTACAAAGTCAGCATAACAGTAGCAAAAGAGGGTGAGAGGGGGGAAGAAAAAGGAAATTAAACAGGTAATAAGAGATTTTCCAATGAGATTTGGAATCAAAAGCAGTGCCAGGAAGGCATTTCAATGGAAGGGAACTACCCCATGCTTTGGACACTGCAGAGGAGAAGGCTCTGGTGTCAATCTCACAGCACACTGAGGTGTGCAGGCAAATAATCTGCAGGAAAGCAGCAGGGCCAGGGTGGAAGAGAAGGCTGTGGCTGCATCCCTGTGGCACATCCATAATGGGAGTGTGTGGAGAAAGGCTTGGCTTCTCCACTAGGCACCAAAACTCCTTGGGTACAGCTAAATCTCCATCCAGGACATTCCGGGGATGGAGATTTGGGCAGGGGATGGAGATTTGGGCAGCAGGGGGATGGAGATTTGGGCAGGGGAATGGAGATTTGGGCAGGGGAATGGAGATTTGGGCAGCAGGGGATGGAGATTTGGGCAGCAGGGGATGGAGATTTGGGCAGCAGGGGATGGAGATTTGGGCAGCAGGGGATGGAGATTTGGGCAGCAGGGGGATGTTCAGCCCCAGAGCACTCCTGGCCAAGGAAGGGAGTCAGAAATGGCAGTGAGGAAGGGGCAGGCCCAGCCCAGCCCCTCTGGAGGAGGCTGCACACAGCAGCTGCAGGGGTGGCTCTGAGCACAGCAGAGCCCAGTTCACCCCCATAACTCCACAAGATCAACCCCAGCTGTATCAGCACAGGCACAGCTGCCCAGGGCTGACAGGGGGGAGCCCAGGGCCAAGAGTGCTGCTGCAGCCCCCCTGCAGTCATCCCAGAGCCCCTTCATCAGAACTCATCAAGAACACAGAGCTGATGAAATCAGAAGATTGCCTGAATAACTCTTGAGATGGGCGTGGAGATTTTTGCAGCACTATTAAAAATTATTGCAAATCCTGATCAGCTTCTAATAATACCAGGTATAATAACCCACGTGGGTTTAGTCCTTAGAAAAAACAACTTTTCAGCACTTGTAGGATTAATTTCGTACAATGGAAGAAGAAAATGGACACTGGCCTTACACAGAATAGAATTCTCCTGGGAACAAACTTTCTCACAGAGTTTTATGAATTTTCTACTTCCAGATACATTGGGAGCACAGGTTTTTCTATGATAAGAGAATCTCCACTTCCAGCCTGAGTGGAAATCAAGATTTACAGAGAAATGTGGAAATAATTAAAGTAGGGGGGAAAGCTAGTCATGTTTTAATTTCATGCTTAGGTTCATTCAGAGTTTAAGATGAAGGCATGAGTCACCAGTTCTTATTTTATTCAAACCCAACCCCTGGAGAGTGTTGGATTACACGGAGTTGCAGCCTGTGCTCTGGCAAGGACCACTTTGGGATACTGGCTGCCATTTTTCTGAGCCCTTGTCTTTGAGATTTAGCCCAAAATGCAGCAGCCCCCAGCAGAGGCTGTGCCACACTCAGCCCCTGCTAGCCAAAAATGTGCTCCAGGGGCCCCCAGCTGTTCCTGGGGCAGGGCTGCTCCCAGAGCTCAGCCTTGAGCGTTCCTGGTTGTGAGCACCTGTAGGAAGCACTTCCAGCAGCACCTGGTGGGAAAAGGGAGAGCTGGGAAGGGAAATCTGCTGGATGGTGCTTGTAACAGGAGGAAGCACAACTGGTGAAGTCCAGAGAGTGACCTTTCCTAAACTCCGTGGGTTCCTGACAAAGGCACTTGTAAAGGAGCAGGGGCTTGGCTGTGTTTAAAGGTTTTGGTCAGGGCCATTGGCCTCTCCCTGGCTGCCTCAGCAGCTGCATCAGAGACACTTCCAGTGCTGGGAACAGGGCTGAGCTCTGCTCTGTGCAGAGACCTCTGCAAGCCTCTTCTCCTTTCATATGCTCCTTCAAAAGACTGCTTTTAAAATGCAGTGCAGCCTGGTGTTAGAAATCAGGAAAACAAAGCCAAAGTCCATCTCAGCACAAATTCCAAATCCCTGCTTCCAGTACCTTTTAAACTCCAGTTGCAGTATAAACTGTCCTTTAAGAATTTAACTCTGGATTCACTGGTTTCAAACCAGTGTCCTTAACAACCCCCCCGAAGGCGGTGTCAAACCTTCTACCTCTCTGACCAACTCAGGCTTCCAGAGCCTTTATTCCTGATGTTTCAGTAATTAAAAATCATATGTGGCTCAGGCTCCATGCCTGATCTGCATCCAGCCTTGTTTAGAAAAGGAATGCTCTGGCCAAGTCACTCCATCCTCACAATAAAATGAAGACTCACACATGGTGGCCTGTTCAGCCCAGTCATTAGCCAAGGTGGGGGAAGCAGAAGAACAGCAAAAAGAAAAAGAACTCGAGGACGAATGAAGAGGTATTAAAAATAAAAAGGCTCACACCTTGCCCGTGGCTCTGTCAGCTCAGAGAGCAGCTGGTGTGCCCTGGGCCAGGCAATGTCACTGCTGAGACAGCCCAGAGCCCCAGCCCCAGCCCCAGCCCCAGCCCCAGCCCCAGCCCCAGCCCCAGCCCGGCTCCCGGGGCTGAGCCCGCAGCACTGCCCGGGCTGGAGCCCATCGGGACACAGCTCTGAGCACAGCCCCACTAATTACAGGAAACCAACCACTTTGAGGGGGAATACCTGGTGGGTTTTGGTGAGGACTTGCACTCTCTGTTGTGTTCCTGCATCTTTTGAAGCTTCTGTTGAATAAGAATTCTAAATAATCCCCGAGCAGAAGTACAGCCCTCAGCCCACATGAAAGCTGGCAATTACACAGCTGCAGACAACGGGAAAAGCCTTGTTAAAAATTGTACATCCACCTCAGTAACAGCTCGGCCTTTCCGGGTGCTGTTTGTAAGGCTCGCTGCCGCAGGGACAGAGCCTGGGAGTGCCGGGGGAGCCGGGAGGGAGCAGCACCGGGAGGGATCACCGGGATGGGAGCAGCACCGGGATGGGAGCATCACCGGGATGAAGGGATCACCGGGATGAAGGGATCACCGGGATGGGAGCAGCACCGGGATGGGAGCAGCACCGGGATGGAGGGATCACCGGGATGGGAGCAGCACCGGGATGGGAGCAGCACCGGGATGGAGGGATCTCCGGGATGGAGGGAGCTCCGGGATGGAGGGATCTCCGGGATGGAGGGGTCTCCGGGAGGGATCCATCGCCGGGACCAGCGAGGGCTCCGGGCTGCCCTGCCCCAGCCCCACCTCCTGGAATCCCTTCCCTTCCCGCACAGCTCCGATTCCCAGAGCTGCAGGGCTCTGAGCCGTGCTCGCGTTCCCGCAGCACGGACCTGCGGCCGCTCCCGTTAATTGCCGCTCCCGTTAATTGCCGCTCCCGTGCAGCTTTTACACGGGCACGGCTTGCCTGCGGGCTTTGTTCAGCACCAGGGCCCGCGTGTTTCCCCGGTTCCGTGGGCTCTCCTGTGCATTTAGCTGGGTGAGATAATTCAGAGCACTGGGGCGCCGCTGCCACATCCCGCAGATGACTCTGCTCGCCCCGTGCTCTCCCTTTTGCCAGCAGCACAAAAAGGACCCAGGAAATTCGTGCTTCACTTGTTGTTCTCCTTTCTCTCTTACCCTCTTTTTGCCACTTCTCCCAGCCTAAACATCCCCATTCCCTCCTCCTTCCCAGTGTGTTCACACATGGAATAATCCCATCGTGATTTCCCAACCCCAGCCTGCCGCTCAGCAGAGCCACTCTGTCCCTCCAGTTCAGGACCAGAAGCACAATAAAACAGGAATTCATTTTAGTGCTTCCTAGAGGTCCTTGCCACTATTGTAAAATCATGGAATGATTTGGGTTCAAAGGGACCTCAAGGATCAACTTATGCCAGCCCCAAATACCTTCTTTCCCTTCATTCTTCTACTAGACTGAGAGCCTTTAAGTTGTTGAATTCTCCTGTGCTGGACAGAGCTTTTCCCTTAAACAGCAGAGTATTTTCTCCTGCTCAGCTTGAAAGGATAGTTTTAACTGATTAACTCAGACATGCTCCAGAAAAAGGGGTTTTAAATTCAATTTTTACATGAACATCGTGTTCACATTAGGAGCATCAATAACAGGGGAAAAAAAGGATGATTTCTCAATAATTATTAAAAAGACCAGAATTTCAATTAAATTCATGACCAGTAACAGGAAGGGCAAGAGAATCCAATTACAGCAACCCTTGCTTCCATCAGATGCTCCATGGGGATAAAAATGACCACGTGTGTGAGTAGAAACTGCAATCTGAGATCCCACATTAAGATGTTGCCTCTGAACTGCAGCTTTGATTTTCTGCCACTTTTCCTGACCAGCAAAGTGCTCCCCCCTCAACTCACACAAAATGAGAATTTATCAACAAGGGTTCTTTTGGGTTAAGAGATACCCAGAACCAATTACAAGCATTTTGTTCTCTGTCCTCTCAGCGTGCATTCGAGATCTGTGAGTTTGCCATCAGCTCAGCTACATCGAGATAAGTGGCAGCAGAATTGTGCCAGCCACTCTATAAATGGAAATTTCAAGACGGGAAAAAAAATAACATGAAATGAACCAAACCAAAACAACAACTAAATCCATGCTGCTTAATAGGCTGAGAGAGGAGAAAATTCTCGATTGTCAGAACAACCGTTGTCATTGTGAGGAGAAAAGGGATAGCTGTGCCCACTGCCCCTTGGGCCCAGAAAGAAAATAAATATTTCCCATTTGTCTCTGTCTCACTGCAGGGAAATTATCTCAGTGGCACAGTTTGGGGTGCCAGCTGAGCTGGAAGCTGAGCCCTTGCAGGGGGAGTGCACACAGCACTGAGCAATCCTGGCTGTGCAGTGATATTTACCTTAATATCCCAGCCAGGCAAGCAGGAAAGGCCAGAGAGAGAACTCCAGATGAAAGGGGTGAACTTTGGAAGGCTATAGCCCCAGGATGAGCTGCAGGATGAGTTTATAAAGCCAGTTTTCTGCAGCCTCGTGCTGTCACCTGCACTCCCCTGCCTTGGTAAAGAGACACTCCAGCTCTGCAAACACAGCAGCACCTGGGGAAAACTCCTCAGGGCTCAAACACCTGAGCTGGGACTCATCACCCAGCGGGGCTACTCCACCCCAGAAAATGGGTCAGTGCCAGCCCAGGACACTCCCCGTGCTGTGCCCCCCACACAGGGGCTGCAGGAGGGACCTGCTCCCTCCTCCCCACACCTGGCCCTGCAGCAGAGGGCTCACCTGGCCAGAAGGTGCTGCCATGGGTGGGGCAGGGCAGTTTGTCCCTGCCCTGGGGGGCTCAGGGGACCCAGATTTCCCCCCAGCCCCAGCAGGGCTGGTGCTGCTGCTTGCAGGGTCTGGAGGCTCCACACGAGGTGACAGCCAGGACTGATCCCCTCTTTGGAGGTATTTAAAGTCCCACTGTTCCATTCCCAGGTGCTAAAATAGCATCACTATTAAAGTCTAAATGCTGGAACACTGAGAATATTCTTTTTCTGCAGGAAAACATAGAGGAATATTAACTAGACAGAATTGGTTCACTGGAATTTTACCATGAGAAGATTGATGCTCTGTGCACAACCAACCACTCCTCCTCTCAGGGATTTTACCTGGATTTCCTCTCCAGAGATAATGGACACACTCTTGGAATGGCACCTTTAGAACATTACATTTCCAATGTGACAAAAGCTTTAATTCACTCTTTATTCACAAGTCCAGCAACTTTCTGAGAATGCTGCTGCTCTGAAACAAGGGTGCCATTATACTCATATTTAATTTATGATGAAAGCCAAAAAATCCATTTTCCCTCCTTGAATTCCCAGTACTTCTGTGACTTGCTGCAAGCCAGGCCACAGTGACAGGGATTGTTTGTCTCTGTTTCAGAAAGTAACACGACCACCAACTAAACTCCAGCATCTAAACACCAACTAAACTCACCCAGCCTGTGACAGCAGTGACACCTCAGCTCTGCTGGGAAAGAAAACCCACTGACCACAACATACAAGAGACATCTTTTTTTAAAAAATGAGATATTTGCTTCTTAATAAGGACAAATCATTTTATATAAAAGAATAGGAGACAGTTATTAACTTGGTTTGACCCCAGATAACCCAGTGAAGCTGCCACAAGACCTCAGTGGGGTTTAAAGCATCAGGCAGAGCCTTTTACCTCCAGCCCAGTGGAAGTAACTGAGCAGGAGCAACACAAATAGAGATGCTGGGATGTTCCTGTCCTCACTTTAACTCAGCACACGCTGTCAGAGGGAGAACATGCTTTGGAAATGGTGGGGGGTTTCCCAAGGACAAACACATTTCAGAGGAAAATATCTAGTGACACTTTTCTTTTTTTTTCAGTATTAAAATGGATTTTTAGACAAATAATGGCACTGCACAATTACTGTCCTCGTTTTCTCCTAGAGGTTCTCCCACTGATGCTGGGGCTCAGAAAATAAATAGCTGGAGAAACGAGTCACAAATCAGCAGTGGAAGGAAGGGGAGATAGCAAAAAACTATTACCTGACAGCAGATAGCTACAGAGCTCAGCATTTTTATCAGTGTTTGAGTAATGGAACTTGCAGACTGGGCAGAGCTGGGAGGGGAGCAGGTCAAGGCCAAACTCTGACACTGCAAAGGATGCTGTGACAAACCACGGAGCTGCCAGAGCCCAGACACTCAGGAGTGCCTGGCTGAGGCACTGCTGCTCTCACTGCCCCCAGGGCCTGGCCAAAATCCAGAGAAACCACTCCAAAACTCCTGCTGTGCTCTGTACACAAAACACTCCCCGGGCTGGAGTGCCCTCTCCAAGAACCAGCAACACTGATGGTTATTGAGAGTCTGCTTGGCTTGTGCAGCACCTCGACCCTGGCCAGCAGAGGAGCAATCCCAGGGGGCAGTGGTGGGAAATCCCAGGGTTTAATCCTAGGGATAAATCCCAGGGTGGCAGTGATGGGAAATCCCAGGGATCAATCCCAGGGGATACAAATCCCATGGGGCAATGATGGGAAATCCCAGGGGGCAGTGATGGGACATCCCAGGGGATGCAAATTCAGGGTGGCAGTCATGGAAAATCCCAGGGATCAATCCCATGGGGCAGTGATGGGACATCCCAGGGATCAATCCCAGGGGATACAAATCCCATGGGGCAATGATGGGAAATCCCAGGGAGCAATCCCAGGAGGGCAGTGGTGGGAAATCCCAGGGAGCAATCCCAGGGATCCATCCCAGGGATGCAATCCAGGGATCAATCCCAGGGATAAATCCCATGGGGCAGTGATGGGACATCCCAGGGATCAATCCTAGGGATAAATCCCAGGGTGGCAGTGATGGGAAATCCCAGGGAGCAATCCCAGGGAGCAATCCCAGGGAGCAATCCCAGGGATCAATCCCAGGGAGCAATCCCAGGGAGCAATCCCAGGGATGCAATCCAGGGATCAATCCCAGGCTGGCAGTGGTGGGGCAGCTCCCCAGGAGCCTGGGTACCACTGGCAGAGGCAGCACAAGGCAGCTCTGGGCCAGGGGGGCAAGTTTGGCTTGTGAGAAACAGCGTTTTGTGTTCTTAAACCAGATCAATGCAAGTGCTGTGATAACACTGCTAAAGAACCTCTTAGCCACCACTAATCCCCTCCTGGGCTCTCCATCCCTAAATTGGTCTGGCTGGGGAGTTTAGGATGCTTCTGAAATGCTTTGATTGTTCTTCAGTTTTCCATTTTCTTCCCTCATGCAGCTCTTGCCCCTTACTGAGTCAACAGAATAATGAGGATGCTGTTCTTACATTTAAAGCTGAGTAAGTGACATTTCTATCCATTATTTATTTGCCTGGAAATTCTCCTGAATGCCACCAGTGATAATCACCTAATTCCTACCAATGTATTTCTAGATCTCTCACACACAAAGCATGCTGCAGGTAGCAGCTCCAGCCCATGTTTGTGAAGAGATTTTTCTGTCAATGGATGCAGAGAGCCCCAGCATGGTTGCAACCACAGCTGCTCTCTGAGAATCCACCTGGGGATGGTGAACAGGAGGAGTCAGCTCTGCACAGAGGTTACTCTAGAGTTAGCTCTAGATAAAGGTTACAGCTACATTTTGGACTGCAGTTGCTGATAAAGAATGATGATGAATGAAGAAAATCCAACCCTGGGCAGCAATGGTGCCAAGCCCAAGGAAAAGCAGCATTTAATGACTGCCATGACAACGAGCTCTACCTCGTGCTCAAATCAAAGAGGCAATTGCATGTGATTGCAGATTGAAACCCAAAGAATAATTTCTCACTACAGCCTCTGCCAATTCCACAGGTCTGTATTTTTTCATCATTTTTTCATATTTTAAGAATCATCACAGATCTCCTGTGGAAGGCTGGAGGTCCCAGTGCACTCCCCAGTCCTGGCTCCTGTCAGACAGGAGCCTCAAAGCCTTTCCCTTCCAAGCAGGGGCCAAAGCCAAGCCCTCCCAGAGCTGCTGGATTTCTCAGGATGTTTTGACTTGCAGCCTTTGATGCCAACACCACTCATGATCTAACACCACCATCCACCCAAACCCCACGATTTTCATCTTCTCAATCTGCACAGCCAAAAGAACATTGTTAAGCCAGGCTGCTGAAAGATCTCAGGGCAGCCCAGGCTGAAATTGTGTGAGAGGATTTCTGAGCTTTTAGTGCCCTCTGCTTTGAGCTCAGCCTCAGAGGTGAAGCAGAGGCTGGTGCCCATCTGAGAGCATCCCTGCCACACA
Organism: Sitta europaea; assembly: GCA_013400255.1. Taxonomy (NCBI): domain Eukaryota; kingdom Metazoa; phylum Chordata; class Aves; order Passeriformes; family Sittidae; genus Sitta; species Sitta europaea. The sequence continues at coordinate 736,521 of VXBS01008578.1, forward strand.
TCAGCTCCCCCCCTGCCCCAGCTCTCCCCTGCCCCATCCCCAGCAGCAGGCCCAGGCACTGCTGAGTTATTTTCCTGGGATTCTGACAAACTTCACTCTGACTCAGCCTGATCTCCATTCCAAAACAGGGACAAGGAAAGCAGCCAAGCTGAGCAGAGGAGGAGTAGGAAAGGGAGGAGCAGGCAGCTGAGCTGTTTTTAGAAAGAAGAGCAAGAGGAAGCTCTGCTGTCCCTGGATCCCAAGCAGAAGTAGTATTCCATTGTTGATCTTTTCCTCCCCACTGAATTCAAGCCTTGCCTTGGGACGAGAGTGGAGCAGAAGGAATGGGCACAGCATTGACTGGCAGGGCTGCAGAGGCAGTGGGGAATTACACTCAAGATGTTTGTGGCACACACAGCCACCACCCATGAGGAGGATGCTCAGAAATCCTGGCAAACAGCACAGGAAAAGATCTAAGGGGAAAATTTCACACTAAAGATGCCCCAGCCCGTGTCAGGATCAAATGGAAGAGACTTTGCAGTCCTTATTTGATCATTTGCTCTTTTCTCTCCCCCTCTGAGCACATCACAAGAGTAAATCCTCCCTCCCTCAGAGTCATTTGTAGCAGAAAATCTCCGTGCCCAGCTCTGCAGCCCCTCAGCATCCAAACCTGGGACTGCTGTGAGCTGGCTCTGGGGCTGGCTGCAACCTGGGAACCATCAACAGGAGACATGAACTAGAAAACATCCCTCATGAGCACATTATGACCAAAAATAACCCCTGAAGTGAGAGCCCCTCCATCCCCAGAGGAAGGCAGCCCTGGAACACGGTGTGTGCTCCTTGCAGACCCCACAGCAGGCACAGGGCTCCTGCCCTGGGGCTCCCTGCACTCAGGGAATGCCAGGAGAACACAGCAAGGCTTTGCAGCATCCTGTGCCCACCTCTGACTGCCCCTGTGCCTGCTGATGCCAACCAGGCCCTTTCCAAGAGGCTGGAACCAGAGCACTGGGATGGGTTTGGGGCTGGGCTGGGCTGGGCTGGGCTCTGCCAGCCCCAGGGAGAACACAGAGAGGTGCAGAGCAAGGAAAAGCCTCCCAGGGACCTGACTGTGTGCCCAGCACTCCTGCTTTAATGCTCCTGATGCTGGGCTAAACTTCAAAACAGCACAGAGCATTTCCCACTGCCATTATATGTAACTAATGGAGACAATTAGTCAGCCAAAGATAAAATCCTCTGGCAGAAAGTCCAGAGCAATGTAAATTTTAGTCTATTTTTTGGAAGTATTTTATTTACTTGGCACCTTTGGCTTTGTTTTTCATTCATCATAATCCTTTTATCCCCTTGAAATCTACATTGATTCCATTTCAAACCCTGCTCTTAATCTCATTTAATACATGTAGATGTTAGACCATTCCATATTCCAGTTGCCTGGGAAGTTGACAAAACCAGCTTTTCATAATCTCATTTTTCATTTAAATATTTTTCAAATTCTGTTTTCAGCACCCTCACTCATCTGGCTGTCTTTCCTCTGAGCCTAAATAAACGTGTGCCATGACAAACACCTGTGCTTTCAGGGCAGTAAATACCCAAATTCCACCTGCAAAGAGCTGAGTCCCAGGTTTGTGTGTCTGCTCTGGGACCTCTCAGGCCTCCAGGTGAGGATACAACACTGGCACCTGAGGAGGCTCCTCATTTGTGTGCCCTGCATCCCTGCAAATGGCTTTTCATTTTTTACCCACAGCAGCACCACTTGTGCATTCAGTGCCATTAACTCCTCCTGCTGATCAGGCATGGAATTATGTGAATGTTTCACTGAAAAATGGCAGGAAAAAATCAGAGTGCAGGTATGTGAGCAAGGAAGACTGATCTGAAAAACCTGAATCCTCATTTCTCAAGCAGCTGCAGCTTTCATTGATGCTTAAAGCCAGCTGAAGTCAAGCATGTGAAGCAACAGCAAAATCATTTCGTTATATATTCAAGAGATTTTCATCCCAAGGATTGCTGAAGAGCTTTTCCAAGATCCATAATGAGAAATAAATCAATGGATCTCAAAAGAGAGAATATTTCTGGGCAGGAACTTGATACATTTCTGTAGGGGAAACTTAGAAAGGATGGGCAGAATATGTTGTGCATTCAAATTGCAATGAAATCCAGTGCTGGGACGTAGGGGTGATACCACAGCACTTTCAAAAGGCACTTGCATTGCCACAGGATCCTGGAAAGGTCTAGATAAAAATAAACCATCAGCTCTAAAAGGCTAAAAGAGCTCAGCAGCAGAGGCAGGCTCTCTGGTTCCTGGGTTCAGCCCCCAGCCCCTGCCCTCCTCACCTGGGGCACAGGGAGAGAAAATCCTGGGCTGGGAGCCACTCCTGGGGGGAAATGCCAAATGCTGGGCAGCAGGAGCATCCCTCTTTGTACAGTGACCCTGTGCTCACTGGAGAATCCTCACAGGCTCCAAAGAGAAGCTGGCACTGCAGCAGCTCCTTGGGACACAGCCAGCAAACCCCCAGGGCAATCCCAGTTCCCAGTTCCCTCTTTGGCCAAATGAATTCCCCCACTCCCCCCACAGGAGTTAGGAGCTTTGTGAAGAGGCCTCCCCAAAGCAGCAGGGTCCAAACTTGCCCCCTGCAGTTTCTGTGCTCCCATCCCACTCTGCCCTGGCAGGGCTTCCCCTGCAGGGAGAATTCCTGAATCCCTGCAGGATCCATCCCTTCACCCCCAGGCTCACAGGAAAGCTCTCACCTGGCTTCCTGTCAGTGAATCGAGATGAAAACTGAGATGTGTTATCTACACCACGTGGGTCAAACAATGCCTTTATCAGCAAATGTCCTCGAGGGAAAGGGAAAAAACTCATGTTTTTTAGAATTGTGGGCTGCATTCTCCATGAGTAATAATGGTTATAGATCTATTTTATAATAGTGATTATAAAATAAGAGTTATTCAGATCCAACTGAAGGTGGGGTGGAGCAGAAACAGCCCAGAAACTTCAGGTCACAGCTTGGAGAGAAACAAAATCTTCCCCAGATCAATATCAGCAACCAGCAAAAGCCATGGCAGGTTTTGATTTTGCAAAGCCACTGGTAATGAGACCAAGAGTTCTTCTCATCTCAGACCCCAAAGTTCAAAGGAATATTCTAATATTGATTTGCCTCTAAACATCTCCCTTGGAACAGCAAGCCCAACAGAAGAAAGCCAGGCACCTGAAACCACGAAAATAAAGGAAAATCTTGCAAGAGGAAGTTTTTGTTCTTACCAAAACGAAAAGAAAAACCCAACCAACCAACAAAACCACAAAACAACCCAAAAACCCTCAAACAAACAAACCCAACTCAGTTGTTACATCCCTTTCCAAAATCTCTCTACACCTCTACTTTGAAGATATTTTTGCCTTGAAAGAAATGATTTTAAAGTAAAATTATCCCGTAGCATTTCCAGTCGAAATCTGCAAGGACTACTCCATAGTTCATTTTGAAGAGAGAATAAAATGCAAAGGAAATGTTTATTTCTGTAACATCAAAAGTCAGCTGTAATTTAATTAGCAGCTATGGCAGATTACAAGATTTGTGATTCCTCCAATAAAGACAGGGGTTTTTTTAGGGCCAATTAACACAAGACCAGATGTGAAGCCTTGAAATTCAGAGGGAACAAAAGTGGGAGGTGGAGTTGACAATAAAAACGCAGGAAGTGGAGACAAATAATTTGTTTTCTAATTTTTATCACAGTTGTCCTTGCCTGGGGGGAGGCAGGTTACTGTTACAGGCAGAGCAAATAACTAAAATTGGTGAAGAATTTAATTCCTGCTCTCTTTGCCCCTCCATTCAGAGCAAAGTTGTTTATTCATTAAAAATATATTACTTGTAGCAGTATTTTGGGGGTTCATGAACTTTCATTATTTGTTGCATTTAATAAGCACAGGGAAAGGAAAAGGTCATGTCTTGACTGGAATAGCTTGTAAGTGAATTTATCAGCAAAACACAGAAGCTGAAGATAAAGACAATCCACACTGGGTTGCTGTATTTGATTGTTTTCCTCGTGGCTTAATGGTGTAAATTAAAAGAGAGCTTAAATGTTAGCAGCACTGACAAGATGGCACATCCAAAATTATAAGGAAGCAAATAAAATGATTCATGTGGAATTTTGAAATATCTCAAAATATGTCAGCCACCAGATGTCACAAAACCTGCAGGGGGTGGTGCACTGCACCACGAGAAGGGCAAGGCTCTGGCAAAGCACAGCACGCCAGGAAATTCTCCTACCAGTGCCCATAAATGTGAGAGCCTGGGAAGGAAAGGAATAAAACACACCAAAGACAAAAGAACCTGAGATTTGCTCTGCCAGCATCTACCTCAAAGGAGAGGTGAGATGTTCAAGAGCAGCATCTGAGCGTGGCAGCAAGCAGGACTGCCATAAACTGAAAAAGAGCATTCCAGAATCTCTGGGGCCAGCCCAGGCTCCCCTGGGTGTGGCAGGGAGCTCAGCACCACTGCCACAGACCCAGCAGCCACTGGCACTGCCAACAGAACCAACTCCCAAATATTGATTTTGATTCACACACCAAATGCAACAAACCCCATGTGAAAGGCACCATTCAGACAGCCAGAGAGTGCTTTGCCAAATGCATTTCCATGTACTTATGGAAACACAGGAAATGTGTATGAATTCATTTCCAGCCCAGCTTGATGCTGAGAGCAAAATCCTCAGCCTAAGAAGTGAGGCTCAGTAAAGAGCTGGACAGAACCTGACCCAGTCTGCCAGGGCTAAAGCAGCAGAGGGTGCAAAGGAGCATTTGGCCCGTGCAGGAAAGAGCCCCAGCAAATAAACCCTGTTTGAAGCCCCTTGAACCCTTCTAAAGGCCCTGCAAGAGCTTTGGTCCTCCTGGCTCTGGATTTATTCACTCGGACCAGTGGCCAAGGGCTCTGGGGAAGCATGGCCACTAAACCAGGGCACCCGGGCAGGGATGCAGAGCCTCTGGCACAGGGTGAGGCAGAGGGACTGCAGAACGTTAGGGGAGGGGTTGTGTGCTCAAATTAATTAATCCAATTAAATATCAGCAGTAAGAAAGGTTAATAAAGAGAAAGATTTTTAACCACTTTGACCTCGAGCTATTAACGAAGTGCAAATCCACTCCCTAGGAAATGTGGTTGCAGGCAGTCTGCAAGAGAACCTGCAAAGCAGCCCCAGCATCCTGTTTATCTCCTCCTGGCCATGGATACAACCTGGGAATATGGGAAATGTGGGGCTCCTAACTCCGAGCAGCTTGTGACATATAGAGAGGAAACAGAAGCGGCTTTTCAGTCAGAGCACCCACTACGTCCAAAATAACAATCCACCCTATCCACTCTGGCAAAATAACACATAATAGAACTAAAACTGTGCTGACAAAAATAGTCTGTTAAGCTTCCCATTCCTCTGAGGCCTGCAGTCTATTTTTGCTGCTGAGAGCTGAAGTTACACACGCCCCACCGAAGCTGCCTGGGCTCAGCCACTCGAAAGAAGCAGCCTGCAAAGCATTAATAATTCATCTGATTGAGTTTAGCTGGCACATTCAGCAACCAAACTGCACCAAACTCTGCTGTGGGGAGGGAGAGGAGCTGTGGCAGAAGGAGATTTCCTGCTCTCCAGCACGCTCCTTTCAGGGCTTTCCCCCTGTGTGTTTGCTGGTGAGGAAAAGCTGCAGCCCAAGGGGAAAAGGTGCCCCTGGGGAGGCAGCAGAAGGGTGACATTTTCCATGTCAACCATGACCCACCAGTCCAGCTAACGTCTGGTAGCTCTGTGCTCTTTGATTCTCCTTCTGAGAGGTTTCCCCTGGCCCGGGAAGAGCAGCAAAGGCCTCGGGAGCCATCCCTCCTTTTTCCACCCAGCCCTGGGAATGAGCACAGGGAGAGGCAGCTCACACATCCCTGTGTTCCTGGGCTGCCACAGGGCACACACAGCCCCAGAAGGACAGTCCCTGCTGCTACACCAGCACACCATGAGCTCAGTCCTACGTTCAGGACCATTCATTTCACTTTCAAAATATTTTCTAGAAAATGGGACTGAATTAAACCTCTGGCAGCCTCCAGGTTTATTCACTCTATCGATTGCTCTGGAGATGAGTGGGAGTAATTATTTTGAAAAGGTTCATTCTGCAGAGTGAAGATGGAGAATGTTAAATGCATTCAAAGTGGTGAGTAACAGACAGCTGGAAGTGAGAGGAGATGCAGCAAGGCATGACTGAAATGGGAATGCACAAAGGGGTCTGCTCCAGCACGGTTTGGTGGCCACCATGGCTCAAGGGGGGGTTGAGAATGCCCCAAAACAGAGATTCCTTCTGAGGTGAGATGGAAAAGGCCCAGCTCCAGCCCTTGACAGAGCTGTTCCCTGACACGTGGCACTGGAAGAGTTTTTATTTCCACAAGCAGTGCCCTGGGCACCAAACCTCACCTGTGGCTGGGCAGAGCTGGCACTAAAGCAGCCACCACACCAGGGCAGCCCCAGCCTCCCACAGGAGAGGGGACAACAACCTGGGGGCTCGTGTGGTGAGGCAGGAAAATGATTGATTGTCTAAAAGGATTTGTCCCACTTTAGTTACAATATTGGGTTTTAGTGTTCTGTACCTAACACAGGTCCTGTGAGGCCCACAATTACCTTTTCTATTACAGCTAAAAGTGCAGGTGTCCAAACCTGGGCAGAAGATAATCCATGGGCATTAATCATCCCAGCACCTGGGGACACAGAGCTCTGCAGCAGGCAGGACACAATGTCTGGCAAAACAGGTCCAAGAGAAAATCCATGGGCTGAGGTTTCATCAAGCAGAGCTGCACCTCACAAATAACTTTGTGCTTTCAGCTCTCTGCTTATGTATAATCACATATATATATATTTATATATGTAAGCCTTATCTTAACAGATGGGGAAAATCCATAAATTAGGCATCTCTGGCATTAATTTGTTGGTGATTTTTCATTTGCATGAAACTAACATTAAGTAATACGTGTTTATGGGGAAAAAAAACCCCAAGATCTTTCACCATATTGAACTTCACCATCTCCTGGAACAGGTCATTTATTGAATCATTATTGGATTATCTTCCAGTAATTAAGTCTCTTCAGTATAGCAGTTATTCATCTGAGTAGGTCTTAAAATACCACAGCAAGAGAGCATTAGCAACCACTTTTAGAAAAGGAATTCAGTCTAAAGAAGATGGAATCTCATTTGTCCTTCCCAGAGTGTAATTCTGGCCCCCCAAAGCCTCAGGTCCTGCTGCACCAACCAGAATGGCCCAGAAACACTGGCTCACCACAGGAGACCTTCTCTTCTTCCAGAAAATTCAGGATTTAGGCAGGGAGCTCATTTTCCTGGTTTTTAGAACTGCCTGTGCCACACCAATCCAAACTGAACCCCAGATCTGTGCCACCCAGACTGGTCAGCACCCTGAAACCCTGTGAGCACAGAAACCACACACTGGAATTTTCCAACGCTTTTTCAGAAGCTGTGAACCAAGCTATTTCTCCTTAATACCACATCCAACACATTTTGACTGATTTACTCTCTTTTTCGACTGAGAAATGTGTTTATGCAGGAGGAGAGGAATCTCAGAGCTTGTCTGGGGATTTCCAGGCCCTCAATGCTGCAAATCCTGGGGCTGCAGACAAATTGCTTCTGAGTGGGCTCAGTTTGTCCAGCAGAACAGGACCTTATGTGGTGAGATAAAGACAAAACCATGGGCACAGCCCCATCATCACTCCTATTTTCTACCCCAGTGGCCACATCCAGCCTGTGCTGCTGGGAGCAGCAGCCTCCAGAGCCCAGCCCTGGGGTTTGGTGGCCCAAGGCAGGGATGCCCCCACAGCATGCCAGCAGCTCATGCTTCAAAAGCAGATGATTAAACTGCTGGCACATGTAAGCCAAGCATTCCAGCCCATCAAACAAAACGATGCAGCCAGAGCAGAAATTCCACACGTGGAAAGGAGAATGTGAGAAGAGCTGGGAGCAGCTGCAGGGGTGGCAGGAGAGCTCCTGCAGGGTGGGCTGTGCCCTCGATGGCACCCACAGGGCAGGGGCTTCCTGCAAAGACACAGCCACTTCTCCCCAGGGCTGACTGGATGGAGGGGAAGCCAAACAAAGAATAAACTGCCCCCACCTGAGCCCCTGAGACAAGCCCAGGGAGCAGACCAGGTGTGTGAGGGACCTGTCTGGCCCTGCCCTCGCTGCTCCCAGCACACACTGAGGTGTTTCACACTGCTGAAAAGAGCTCCCATGCCTGGGCAGAAGTCGTTTATGAGGAGGAGAAAGCCACAGCTCCCACTGAGGGACTCATTTCACTGTGCTGCTCGTAATTCAGGCTGCCTGCTTTTGCTTGGTTCTGCAATTCCACATCGACGTGGGCTTGGATTAAGAAGTTGCCTGGCACAAAGCCAGCATCATTTGCCTCCTCTTTGATGCCAAATGCTCTTGCTTTTTCCATCTTCCAGGATCTCAGGCACAGCCCAGCAGCCATCTGCAGAGCTCTCCCCTCCTCCCCCCGAGTTTCAATTATTTTGCCATCTAAGCAGCAGTTACTCTGACACTGAGCTGCAATTCCCAGGGGGCTGCAGCTCTCCTGCAACTGGGCTGGAGCTCTGGCCAAGCTTCTTTCCCATTTTCTGGTGTTATTCTGATCAGCTGAGCACCACTGATGTGGTGTAACCTCACAACTCCTGGACAAAGCTGTCTGGAGTCCTGCAGCTTCTCTCCTTCAAGACTTACAAATAAATTATAGCTCTGAGCACCAAAGAACTGATTAAAGTGATAAACACCAAAAAAACTGGAGTTTTCTTCAACAGCTCTTTCCATCCCAGAGAGAGAGGCTGCACTGGGAGCTGCACTGGCAGAGCTCTCCAGGGTGGTCTCCCCCTCCTTTGTTTTCCCCTCAAATTTATCCTCCAGGTTTGATGTCTCCCTGCTCACACCTGCCCAGCAGAAGGGGCGGTGTGCAAGTATGGAAAGTAAAACCAACCTCATTATTGTGATAAGCAAAATTTTTGAGGATGAGGAATTTCATGTTTCTGTGTTACTTTCAGTTATGTTTATTTTCTGGTCTGGCACTTCCCAGCTGAAGTTAAAACCTGAAGTTGTGACCTACCACACTGCAGAAAGTCATTACTACAGAAATCACCAGCTCAACTCTGTGCCTACCCACACAGGGCTGTGCAGGCATGGACAGATTTTTGGGAACATATTTTAATCACCTTAACAAGGAAAAAAAAATTGCCAACCTCTGCTGCACTCTGACTGGTGAGGTCACAGGCACTCAGCTAGGACCCTGGCAGCTCTGTGTGCAGACATGCCAAAGCTTCACCCACAGAAAGGCCAAGCTGGTGAAAATAAAGCAGCCAGCAGTGCCAGCAAAAAGCCAATCCCAGCCCTCCCAGTGCAGCTGCACCAGGATCTGCTCAGGGAGTAAACACCTCTGAAAAGTAACCTGGCACGTCAGAGGCAGCAGTTACCTGTGCTGGGTCTGGCATTTCCTCACCTTTGTAGCTGGTGTTTCTTTATTTTGAACTCAGTGACCTGACTCTGCTGCCTGGGATTCTGAGCAGACCAAACCCACCCTGAGCCTCTCCTGATCCTGCCCCCAGGAATGTCCCCAGGCATCAGTGGGACCTGGAGCCCCTCCCTGACCCCAGGACATCAGTGGGACCCGAGCCTGGAGCCCTCCCTGGGCCAAGGGAGCTGTGTTGGGTAATCCCCATCTCTGCTCTACCGGATGGGCTGATGTGCAGTGAAAGGAACAGAGGGGGAAATCCTCAGTTCCCTTGCTGGCAGCTCTGTACTGAACTGCTGGAGTGAGCTGGAAAGCGTCACCCTAAGAAAGTCCCGATTCAGACAACAAATAAACACAACCCAGTCCTTGGACTGTCCTGCAGAGCAGCCTGGACTGAACAGAGTGTGTGAGAGCACAGACCCCGCAGGATTCACCCTCTGGGGGGAGTGTGGCTCAGGGGCAGCTGGCAAAGCTGGTGCTGCCCATGGCTGGAGCTCCCTGCTCCCCTGGCTGCTGTGCCAGCTGCCTGCCAGAGGTGCCCAGCAGCAGCAGCAGCCCCATTCACCTGCCAGCCCCACACCCATCCCCAGGGCAGGACTGCAAAGCTGCTGGGAATCCCATTCCAAAGCCAGGAATGGTTTTTGTGGGGCACACAGAGCCAGCAGAGCTGCAGGAGCTGCTCCTGAGCAGCCCTGCAAAGCCCAGGTGTCACCCAGCAAGTGCAGGGGATTTTTTTAAACTCCAAATTATGCCAAGTGCATTCGCTTTCTTTCAACTGCCTGGGAAGTCTTCATTCATTGCCCCAGTTAGGATGCACGGTGAGGTTTTTGCTTTAAAACAGGCTTTTGCTATTTCTCTGCTGACTGAGGCAAGGGTTTAACAGCACGTAATACAAAAATCCCTCCAAGGTGCAAAGAAATGCAAGTGCTCCTACACTGAAAATCTCCTCAGGGAGAGAGAGCAAGCACTGCTCTGAACATGAGATGGAACCACCAGGCTGCAGAGAGGAGCTGAAGGGACACCCCGAGTTACCCCAGGGGGGCTCCTGCCCCTCAGTCCCCACTCCCAGCAGTGCTGCAGCCCCAGCACTGTGGCTCTTCCCCTCTTCCCTGCCTTGCAAACCCCTCCTTGCTCAGATTAAATTGATTCTACAGCCACGGGAAGGCAAGGGAGGCTCCTGCGAGTTTGTTTCTCGAATCGCCCCGATCGCAGCGCAGGGGCTCTCCCTGCCCGGGTCCCTCCCTTGGCACAGCAGCTCCTGCTGATCCGATTTCTTGCGGCATTCCCCACCCGCAGTGCCCGATTCCCGGATCGCCCCGCACTCTGCGAGTGCTGCTGCACAGGACACACACACAAGGATCGCTGCAGTCCTGGTTCCCGATAGAACTGCTCCTTTGGGTTGTCTCTTTTCAGCTGGCCAATTTATAAAGAGTGAGAACATAAAGGGAGAATTAAAACAGGCAGAAGTCTCACACTCGAAATCAATGTCAATCGAACACCAGCCACGTCCTTACAAACGAGCCCTCCCATCCCAGAACTACAAATAATTATTTACAGACAGAGCTTTTCTGAGGCCAGAAAAACGTGTCAAGCACTAGAACTTAATTCCCATTTCCAATATGTTTGGAAACTGAGCACATTTCCCTTTCCACAGGCAAATATTAGTTAGGTACAAATCTGTATTATTTCCATTCAGCTTTCTAGTGACAGCTACAAGTTTAAAGCTCTGCTGCCTGCAAAGCAAATCAAAGCAGGCAGCTGCTCTGCTGGTGCTCTGTGAGCTCCTGAACCTGCATGACTGCCTCCAGTGTCACACACAGGGTTTGATCCAACCCCAAATGTTGCTAGAACAGAACCAGCAGCATCTCCTCAAAGCTTCATTTCATCTCTTCATTGCTATGGAGCTGCTCCCTAGGACAGAAATGTGGAAATTCAGACACTAATCCCTGATTTGGATTTAATTTCCCAGTTGTGAACAGATTCCAGCATTTTCCTCTGGGTCATCTTTTGACTGACACAAGCACATATTTCACACCTGAGCACACCAAATCCTTTCCTGCAGAGGCTGAGGCTTCCTGAGGCTGCCCCCAAGGAAAAGAAGAACTTGCCCAAGTGTCACAAACATCCTGTGGCTGATTAACCTCGAGCCTGAGCCTGCATCTCCTCAGGAGGGAGGAGAGCAGGGATCTCTCTGCTGAGATTCAGCAGCTGCTGGGGAGAAGTGCAGGTAGTAAAAGCCACAGAATGCAAAATATTGTAATGAATAAATAGAGAATTCATGAGAACTCAGGCTGAAGTCCCTAAGCACTGTTTTTGAAACTTGCAGAAGTTTTCTGGACATTAACACAAAAGTTTTATTGAAGTTTCTGCTCTAAGTGTTGGTGATAAAATTTGGTGCATAAACCCTCAGAGCTCAGAATAGAGAGACATTCAATTATTTATGGCTGAAAAAGTACAAAATACCAGACCAAATTACAGAGAGCCAGGCTATGCCAGATGTTCCACGACAATGTGTATTTTCAGTCCTTAATTAAAAGAAGAAACAAGAACAAGAATGCCAAGTCACAATCATTACAAGGCTTTGAAAGAAAAAATAAATCAAGTTTCTCATGATTCTCTAGGGACTTAAATTAAGTACCCAATAAAGTGGGCAGTTAACCATATAAGAACAGAAATCTTCAGGGCTTTAATTAAATGTGACTCATCCAAGTCACAACTGTCTTGGAAACTTCAGGTTCTCTTCTCAAGGGGGAAAACCCAGGTTATAGAACAGGAACAAAGCTGAAAGTTCACAGTTTGGAGATCAAGTGTGCAGAGAGGTGGATGACAAGGGGCAGACACTGGGAATTTCCACTGTGCCATGCAGTGGGCACCTGCCTTTGCTGCGAGGGGAGGGCTACAGGAAGAAGCAGTTTTTCAGGAGAATTGGAAATTACAATGTACACAAATATACCCTGAACTCCAGCCCCCTCAGGAAAGAGCAATCCAGGCCTACTCCTCCATTTCAGAGGAGCAAGCCTCTTTTATTTCACACAAGCTGGGGGTGGATCTTTCAGCCCCAGCAGATGTCCTGGCCCCTGCCCTCTGCAGAGAGCCCAGGGGCTGCTGCAGCTGTGACAGTGCTTCCACAGGGAATGGGGGTGACAGTGCTTCCACAGGGAATCAGGGGTGACAGTGCTCCCACAGGGAATCGGGGGTGACAGTGCTTCCACAGGGAATCGGGGGTGACAGTGCTTCCACAGGGAATCAGGGCATTTTGGAGCCCAAAGCTTTCTGCTTCTGCAGAGCAGTTTAGTGCAGGTTTTGTTCCCATCCCTCCAGCCTGTCTGTGGCACAGGCAAGGGGCTGAACCCTGGATTTACCAACCCTAAGTCTTGTGTCACAGCAATGGCAACCAAACAGCTTCAGTTTGCAGAGGGAATTTAGGGGGAACTCCAGTTTTTAATCACAGCTAAAGCCTCCCTTGCCTGAATCACTGCCTGTCCCCAGCCTCAAACCCAGGACAGGGGGGAGCAAACACAGCAGAGAAGTGACTGCAATAACCAACCACAATCCAAACATCCCCAAACTGCCCACTTGGCTTAGAGCCTGTTTTCATCCCCGTCCTTTACAGCTCCCTTCCCCTGGCAGACCCTTTATGGGTTTTGAGACGAGGCAGGAGCAATAGCAGCCAGGATTTGAGCCAGCCCAGGCTGAAGCACAGCTTGTTCTTGCTGCAGGGCAGAGCTGCACCAAGTGGTCACTGAGCAGCTGCAGGAAAAGATCCATTTCACTCTGGGAAATCAAACCACACTTGAACTTCCCAAAACCTCATTTGCTTGGGGGATCAATACAGTCAATGCAGGTGTTAAGGGGGAAACAGTTACAGCTGCTGGGCTTGTGCACTGCCTGAGGACCCTCCCTGCAGCTCTGCTCTGAATCCACAGGAACCTGGAGCTGCACAGCTGGAGGGAAATCCACTGACAGTGGACACAGCCCTGCAGGTGTGCCCTGTCCTTATCCCCTCCAGTGGTTTCAGTCTTGCTGCTCTCACCTGGGGATCCACAGCCAGGTGCTCTCCCCTCCCCACCTCTGCCTGTATTCAATGATTAATTCTCTGGCATATTAAACCAGTGATTATTAATGGTGCCACAGCTGTCCATGTCAGTGATTGTGATCAGCACAAGTTCTCTTCAGCAGATAAATATTTTTTTTATAAACCTAGCAACACCGGATTTATGGAGAAAACTGTCAGCTTCTCAGTGAAGAAACTATATCTTCCCAAACATTTGTGCAGTGTGTAGTAAAACATAACCTTGATCCAAATATAAAAAGTGTTTAGGTAGGAGATGAAAGGGGTGGTTTCTTGAATTAGAAATAATATCCTAGCCAGGAGTTATTCATGAAAGCAGAGTCTTAATATTTACTTGGGCTTTCAGCAGCACTGATTTGCACTGGAATTTATTAACTTTTCAAACATTGCCCAATGTGCCTGGGCACTGAAATGTTCCCCACTAGAAGCTCACCACGAGTAGGGTCTATCAGAACAGTGCCTACTTTAAGCCTTCAGCTGGGCTTGATTCTGCCTCACCTGGAATCCAGGTTTAAAATGCTCCTTCCCAGACTAAAGAGTAGAGTTTGCTTGTAGACCAGAGGTGCAGGAAAGGTTCTGAGCCCTGAAGGAGCCCTGCCCAGCAGGGCCAGACCCATCCCCTCTGTCCCCCAGGAGCAGCTCTGAGGTCCCAGGGCTCTTCCCAAAATCCTCAGGCCCCCAGCACTGTCAAACCCAAGAGGGGACTGAGAAACCCTCAGCAAGCCAGGGCTGGTGCAGGCAGCTGCACACGTGCACAATCCACTCCAGAAATCTCCTGCTGGCCCTTTTTTCTGCATGTCCAACATCTGCAGGGCTCCTGATTCCAGCTGTTGACAGGACCCAAAGCTATCCCCTGCCTTGCACTGTGTACAATACTCACTGTATTCTACACTACAGTGATGGAAGCCCTGACAAGACAAAACTCAAACAACTCATGGCATGGCACTAGGAAGTTTACTACAAGCCTTCTCCCTGCTCAGTTTGTGTGCAGAATGCCTATTTTAATAAATTTGCTTCTGAAGACATGTATCTAGCTGAAGATTTCCTTAAAAAAAAAAATAAATCAGATGTTATTTACACAACAGAAGCTGCCCATTTTTTTATGGCATCAGGCTCACAAACATGCTTGGAGAATTTGCAGTTGAATGGTGAAAGGGCAGAAAGCATCAAGCACCAGAGATGAGAGTCTTTGAGAAGGGAGCAGGGATCTGGCACATGGCCTTGGAAGAGCCAGAGCAGGTGCTCAAGAGACACCAAGTTGTGTCTCAGAGGCACCAGGCTCATCAATAATGGATTCCTCAGCATTCAGCTGCATTTCTCCCCCATTTAAAGTTCGATGCAGCTTGTTCATTTTCAGGAGATATTTTTGCCCCGAGGAGCCCCAACACTTTGTTGTCACAGTTCCTAGAACTTCTCTGCTGGCGCTTGGCCCAGACAAGTTGTTACTGAGCACACGCCTTTGTTATTGCTGAAAGACAGAGGATTTGACAATTCTGATCATCAGCAAGTGCTGGCTGCTCCAGGGGCACTGACTGCTCCCCCTGTTCCAAATGCTTCAAACGATCCTTGAGCACCCACAGACCCCCAAGCTGAACTTGCCACAATGAGAACTCCAAGGCAAGAAGTCCTCCCTCACCTTCTGCAGAGCCTGTGATGCCCACAGACTTCCCACAGACTTCCCACAGTGTGGCAGAGCTGCAGAAGGGCCCAGGGACTCCCCTGGAGATGGCCAGGGCTGAGGCACTGCAGTTAGCCTGGGCTGGCACGACCCTACTGCCAGGGTCAGGCTCGTGCCTGGTCCCCTGTCACAGCTCTGGGCTGCTCTCAGAGCTGGTGTTCAGGCTGGGCTGTGCATTTCTGCAGTTTTTGCCCATTCAGAGCCTCTCTCTGCTGTCACTTGGCTCAGTCCCACTGAGGTGTGACACCCCAGGATGACAGCTCTCATCACAAGTTTCCAGATAGCCCAAGCTCTCCTCATTGGACTCGTCTGTGCCAGAGGATTCTGCCAGCCCAAACCCATATGGTTTTCCTTCTCGTGCCTGGAGACCCCTCTGCTTCCCTGCTCAGAGCACTGCAAACACAGATGGGGCTGAAGGGATCCCCCCAAGGGGCCACAGTGCCAGCAGCACCAGAGCCCCCCCAGAGCCCTGTCCACTGCTGCCCTGCTGGCACCCCAGAGCTCAGGGCCATCACCTCTAGAGCCTTGCAGTGACACTGGCCAAACTCAGCCAATTTCCCACCTGAGCTCAACTACAACCTCCAGTCCTTTCCAACTCACCTGGGAGCTCCTTATGCCAGATGAGAAGGGGAAGCTAAACTGCTGTGCCTTTATGTCCACCTTGAAATCTACAGGCCAGCACGGTGAGCTCCCAGCCAGACCCTACCTGAGGTTCCGGATTTCTCTTGATTAGAGCCAGGAGCCCTCAGGAGAGCCCTCAGAGCCAGCAGTGACCCTGCAGAGGGGCTGAGCACAGAGCTGCACCCCCAGATCCCCACCTGCCCCGCGCTGGGGATGCCAGAGAAACCCTTCCCTGGCAGCTGAGCTGCAGGTCTGTGACACAGGAATGGACCTGGGGTCCCTGCAGTGATGGGAGGCTGGGACACAGTGACAGAACCTGCAGCAGATGGGTCAGGATGAGAACAAATGCTGCTGGAAGAGCTGGTGTCCTGGAACACAGCATTTATTCTGTGCTTGCAAACACACGCCGTGCTAAGACAAACTTCTACTCATGTTATTGGTTTTGAGGTTTGTGAGTGTTTTCCAGCCAGAATTCTCTGTGGGAATGGTTTGATCTCTTCAGTGCTACTAAATTCCCAGAATCAAGTCAGATCCAATAACATGGTGCAGCTTGAAAACAGAATATTTGTTTCTAACCCGTTTCTGAACGATTTTCATTATCACCACTGAAGGTGTGAGGATCAGCCAAAGATCGTACCAAAGATTCAGGGGTGTTCTATAAAGCTTAGGAAATTCTGTAAGAGAAGAACAAGAACTTGACCCTGCCAATCTGAGCACAGGCCTGAAGTGTGTCAGCAAGCAATCAATAAGCAATAAATGCAATAACAGCAGCTTTTGCAGGAGGGTGGAAGGCAGAGCTGAGTGCTGGGCGGGCTCTCAAGCTCGGTGTTGTGCAACCTGCAGGCAGCGGAGCTGCAGGAGCCCCAGAGCAGCTGCAGGAGTGCCAGCCCCTGTAACCAAGGGAGACACTGAACCTGCCTCCAGTGGGGAGCACTCTCGTTTCTGCCGAGGAAACCCCCAGCAATGAGCACAGGCTTCCCTTGGAGCCCCTGGGGCCAGGCTTTGCTCTTCCCATCCCAGAGCCAGGGCACAGCTGCAATTCCTCCTGCTGGAAGCTCCCACGGGTTTGGCTGCCCTTTAAGCATCCTTCCCCAGAGCAGCAGAGAGGGGCAGGGATCCCAGCCTTGCCTGGCAGGGGGAAAAGGAGGAAGGAAAACATTCCTGGAGATGCAAGGAGCACGGGAAGCCTCCCACACAGAATTCTGATTCAAGTCCCTGCAGGACAGCTCTGGAGCCAGCATTACCCACAGCTGATCCTGCTGGAAGCAGAAACTCCATGGGGAGGCAAATGAAGAGGGAGGTGTGGTTACAGCAGACAAAACAGGGTCCAGCAGCAATCTGGAACTGTGTCACCATAACAAAACTGCACCACGGCCCAGAGTAATGAGATCTGGGCCATCTGCACCTACACTCCAACTCAGCATCAGTGGAGGTTATTAAATTCATAATTTGGTACAAATCAAAAAGGTGCTCTTGAGAATGCTCAAGTGGCTTCCCAATTTTATTAAAGCATTTGAGGGTGGAAGCTCTTAATTGTCATGAAATCCATCTAATACAACCTGGCTCTTGTCTAGACAGATCAAAATTAATAATTTCATAGCCAGTGTTGACAGTGTTGCTTTTTTTTCTGCCATCATAGATGTGTGTTCAGCAGATGCTTTCCAAATATCTTTATGCAAACATTTTTTAAAATCATGTGGCACAGTCACCTTGTCCTGCCAGAGGGAAAAAAAAGCTCAGCACCTCTTCATCATCAGGGAAATAATTTCAACAGCCCCACATGCACCAGACCAGGTCTGACACTGCTTAGTGCAGCTCTAAGCCTTCACACAGTTAACTTCCCTATCAAGAAATCACAAAAAGCATTAATGACTGCCATGTCTCATTAATTAGTGGTAAACACAGGTGAATCAGGCCAGCAGAACTTGTGGTGCTCGCAGCATGTTAATACGTTGCTAATTAAGACCATCAGCATTCCTTTTAATTAATATATTGGCTTGCTCAAGATTTAATTGAAATTTTACCAGCTCTCATTTTTCCAATTCAGAACATGTACCAGGCAAAGACTTTATACAAAAGGAAAAATGAAGCTTTGTGGAGATAAATTCAGCATTTCAGCTCCCAGCTCCTTCCACCTTCCAGACTGGGATGGGGATGGGAGAGAAGCCTAAAGAGAACCCTTGGGAGCTCTCTGGGGATGGGGAAGGAGCTGTTTCTGGCTCTAGAGGGGACACAGACACCAGAACCAGGAGAACAAAGATTCCTGTGTCACTGGAGCCTCTGAACCCAGAGATTCACCCACAGACTCACAGACTTGGAGAACAAACCCTTCAGGATCCCTTCAGCCTCCTGTCTCATGAAGTGTGCAGCTCCAGACTGAATCAGTGAATCACTGGTTTAAAAATCTATCTCCAAAGGCAAAATGAGAACTATTTCTACTATATCACTGCATTTTTTAAAAACAAAAAGCACTCAGTGTATCCTCCCATCTGCTTTCTTCTGTGCTTGAACCACTTCAAACCTCACAGAGCTT
This sequence comes from Sitta europaea, assembly GCA_013400255.1. NCBI lineage: Eukaryota > Metazoa > Chordata > Aves > Passeriformes > Sittidae > Sitta > Sitta europaea. Next base: position 754,909 of record VXBS01008578.1, read on the forward strand.
CTGAACAAGTTGTGTGTTTAACACAAATACCCTGAAGAGCTGTTCTACTGAGATTCAGAAAGTGTCAGATAGAACCCCCAGAGAATTTACCTACAGGCAGAAGATGGAGATGAGAAACAAAACTATTTCCATTTTCCCTTGCTAGAAATATTTCAAAACATTAGAAAAATATCCAAGTGGTTTGCATATATTTAAACTGAACAGGGAGATGCCTTTAAACTGCTCAGAAACTTCAGTTTCCCAAAGTTTTGTTACAGAGCAGTTTACCAATCCTTAAATCATAGTCCTACTCCCACTTCCATTCCCTCTCTACAATACTGGTTTCCCTTGAGGCTGGACATTTCCAACAAGAGATTTCCAGGGAATAGAAGAGACTCGGCTCTGAGAACTTCTGCCAGGAGTTTGCAGTGAGTCCTTCCCATGGAAACACAAAATCCCCAATTCCCTGGGATCAACCCACAGCCCCTCTCTGCCACAGAGTGCTGCTGGCTGAGCCACCCCTCCCTGGGGGCACAAATAAAACACTGGGGGCACAAATAAAAACCCCACTCCCTGCTGGTTCTCCTGCTGGGGATGGAGCTCAGCCCCATCCACAGGAGCCCAGCTGCTCTTTGCCCTTTCCAGCAGTTTGCTCAGGAACGTGGCATTCCTGCCTTAAAACTGCACTCAGTTATCTCAAAACCAACACACAGGATTCATTTCCCCCAGCAGTGAGGGGGGATTGCTCTGAGGCACTGGGGTTTGCACCAGAGCTGTACCCACACAAACACATCCCAGTTCCCCTTCCCAGAACAATTCTCCTCGTGCCACCTTCGCAGAGAAATTCCCCCCGAAGAGCAAAGCCTCCCCAGAGCCTGACCCACTCAACCTTCTCAAAGAAAACAGCAAAAAATTCTTCAGTTATTACATTTTTTTCCCAGGGGAATTAAGCAGTGATGGAGACCCCCCCAGGACTGCAACCCCTCCCAGTGTGGTGTTCCTTGAAGGGCTGAAATCCAAATAAGAGTGTGCCTGGGAGGGAGAACAGAGGGGGAAGATAGAAATAGAGGCATTCACAAGGACAAATATTCTGTTGGTAGGCAGGCTCATGATGGAAGGGGGATTATGATTAAAGAAACCTCCAGAAGACAACTTTAAAACAAAGAGAAGGACTGCCCAAGCTACAAGACCCAAACAGAGCTGTCCTGGCAGAGGAGGCTGCACCTCCTGGGGGCCCTTTCCATGGCAAACCCCCAGCAAGCCCAGCCTTTGTTTGGGTTTCACGTTGCCTGTCAAGGGAGCACAAGAGCTCTGCACATCCTCGGCCTTTGCTCACATTGCCCGTTTATCTTCGGGAGTTTCACACGGATTTTTAAGGCCTTTTTTGGGGGAGGAAGCGCAGCCTGGCTTGTGTCTCCATGGCTTTGGCAGGCTGGCAGCACCTTGCCCAGGGCTCCACGTGGAGCAGCAGGGACAGGTGGGCACGTCCTGCCCCAGGACAGGGCAGGAATCCTCACTCAGGGGCCAAAACCTCTTCTCTGCTGGGAAACGTGGTGCTGCTGCCTCTCAGGCAGCTGCTCCTTGCCCAGGTTTGCTGTTCCACTTCCAGCAGGGCACTGTGGGTTTGTGCAGACACAAACCACCTGCAAATATCACCATAAAGCCATCGGAAATTTGACACCTCGAATTGTGCTGATAAATCGAATTGCTGCTGTTGATGCTGCTTCAAACAGAAATGTTTTACTTTAACCTGTCATGGGCACCTCTTGAGGAAGCCTCTGCTCCCCCTCCACTACAATTCCAGCCCCAGGACAATGTTTGGCATGGAATTACTGGGCAGCAGTAAAAATGCATCACTCCCAGGTCTCCACCTGCCCTTCAGCTGCCTAACCAGACCTATTTTTAGCTCTGCCAGGCAATCAGGATGCTGTTCACAAAACACTTTACCTTAAAATAAAATTGCTTTCCTCAAATGACATTGTCAGGCTTTGTTCTTTTCACATTTAACGTGAAACTTCAAATAAAAGATAAGGCAGTTTCTGGAGAAAGGAAAGACTGTTCTTAATGGGAGAGAAAAACGAATGTGTAACAGGCTAAATTTTAGTGATTATGGCTGTGAAAAGATGCTGAGATGTAATGGACATGAGAGAGGGGGGAGGCAAACTGGGGAGGAGGGAGCGAAGGAGCAGCACTGCCCATGACAGCACTTGGAGCAGGCCAGGTTTGAAGAAGCCTTTCCATGGCCACAGCCTCCTGAGAGCCCTGGGGCTTTAGGGGTGATTTCTGCAGAGCCTGCCCAGCTCCCAGGGCCCTCCTGCCCACAGCCCAGCTCCAACAATTCCCAGCACCAACCCAGCCCCGGGTGTGTTCTCTGCCAGGCTCTCACCTTTCCCTCTCTCCCCTCTTCACCCTCAGACCCCACACACAAATGCACTGCCACTCTTTTCCAGGCTCCAAAAGCCTTTTCCAAAGCACAAACGTTTCTTGGGTTGTCCACTCTCCCTAATCCCCACAAGTCCTGGCACTTTTATCTTCTCTTCTTTCTTCATCTCTTAAGATGAATGAGGCAATCTGAGGTTGCAAGAGATTTGCAGCCAAGCCCTGCTCTGGTCCCTGGGGTGTTTATGTAAGCCCAGAGAAATGCCCTTTAGAGCAGAGTCAGTCTGGGGCTGACAGAGACAAACCCTGGGCCTGCCAGAGACAGAGCAGTCAGAAAGCAGGGCAGGAGAGACCCCAAACAGCTGGAACCCAGGGGATCAGGGCAGGAGAGACCCCAAACAGCTGGAGCCCAGGGGATCAGGGCAGGAGAGACCCCAAACAGCTGGAGCCCAGGGGATCAGGGCCTCTGGAGACACCACTGAAGAACGGAGCCACATTTGTGCTACCAAAACCCAGAATGGGCACAAAAAACATTGCAAAGTGACAAGAGAATTCTTTGCTGCATCACAAATCACCTTCCTCCTCAGCACAGTTTTTGACTTTCACACAGTCCCATTTGCAGAAGGGATTCATCTTTATCTGAAACTGTAATTGAATGCCAGTAGTTACCTTGGTGACATTTAAAAATCTATCCCTGTGCTTTGCTGTCAACACTTTATAACACAATAAAGTGCCTCATGGAAAAAGTCAGAATACAGCTCAGGGAATAGTTCCTATGACAACTCTGTGAATCAGGGGATGGCAGAGATCCCCAAATGTCAGATGGACAGCAGCACACAGGGAGAGAAAGCCCAGGCTGAAGTCAGTGCTGCTCTTGGGCTGTGCTGAATGCAGCTCCCAGCCCTGTAACTGAACAAAGCCTCCAATTCTCCAGGTACTCCCTCTGAATTTCACTGAACTTCATTATGCAGCCAGTCCAGCTGATTTCAGCAGGGCCTGACCCTCACCAGTGAGGGAGCAGGAACCACGCTTGCTGGGAGTGTTGTTTGTTGTACTCAGGTGTTAAATACAGGTGGGGGACTGGATTATTGGCCAAAACACAGGATTCCCATTCTGCTCATGGCAGCACCTCCTCAGAGGTCCCGGGACAGAGGGCACTGGGCTCCTGTTCCCCCTGGCATTTCCAGGTCCATTGAGCCCCAGAGGCAGCTTTGCTCCAGCTCTCCACGAGAACCAGGGTCAGGAGCTTGGCTGAGGCTCAGGATTGCTGGGGAAAGGCCCCACTGCCCAACTCCACCTCTTCCTCCTGGGTTCTTGCCTTTCCCTTTTTCCTCCTTCAAGTTTTCCTGCCTTTCCAGCCTCTTCCAGGCTTCCTGCTCCCCCCAGTTGCCTCCAGCAGCAGGTCTGCAGCCCAGCACACAGCCCTGGGCTCTTCCACCACAGCACAGAAACACCTGGCCCATCAGTCCCTGGAGCAGAGAATTAATTCTATTTTGGTGTAAAACTAAATCTGAGCAGCAGTTTATTTGGCAAAGGCTCCAAACCCAGCTGCTGTGGCCTCTCCCCAGCCCCTCCACCATGGCAAAGCTGTGCAAGTCTTGTGTCCCATAACTACACCCCAAAGTCCTCAATCCATTTCCAGGAGACAAACCCCAGCCTGCATTTTTCCCTGAAGATAAGGCTGAGCTTTTCAGATGCTCTTGCACTCTCAGCAGAAGAGTGCATCAGAAACTCAGATTACTCATTTTATTGAAGAGCATTTTGTACTCCCACAAAAGTGATGGGCCCTGCTAAGCACACTCAGGCAGATATATGAAAAGTAAAAAGGGCACATCTCAATCAGAAAATACAACAAAAACTGTGGCTTTTTGGCACTCCCTAAAAATGCAAGAAGTTTTGTGTTTTCATTGGAATTTCAAACAGAGTGAACAAAACATGAGCAGACTGATAATAACAACAAGCCTGAGAAAGACAAACCAGGAAAAGGAAGAGATTATAATCTTGCCCTTCAGTAAAGTTCTTTGCACCTTAAATCCACTCAGTGTGGAGATAATCTTGCCACTGGAGACCACAAAAGAAAAGTTATTTGCATACAGAATAGGCTCACAGAAAATTAAACTGCTGTGCAAAACTAGAGGTTATTATGCAAGAAATGTGATAAGCTAAAACATACAAAAAATCCTCCTCAAGATCTGAGCAACATGAGCTAAAAATACCTCTATTGCATGCCATTTACAAATTCAAAGAGTTGTTTAGGCTGTGTTTAGATTGTGATCAAACAACCCTCGATACATTTTTCTCCACTTATGATTAAAGATAGTGCTGGATTTTAGGTGTTCTGATTGCTTTCCTCACTTCATTTTTATTGCTATTTTTAATTTGCACTTGATGCTCCCTGCACCCTTCCTGGAAGCCAACAGCAGTGCTGGGAGAGCCCCAGAGCCCTGCTCACGTTCTTGCTGGCAGGACAGGAAGATTTACACCCCAGGGGCTGGGGAGGGCAGAATGGGGCTGCCAGCCCTGGCCCTGCCCTGCTCCCAGCCTGTCACTTGTCACACATCCCTGCTGCCAAAGGGTTTCTGCAGCCCAAACTCCCCCAGGCTCCAGGAGTTCCAACCCCCCTGGTGTCACAGCACACATCATGGGACAGGCAAAGGGCAGCTCAGGGCAGGTTCCTGCACCAGAAATTCAGGGCAGGCACCAGGGCAGGTGGATTAAGAGTCTCAGCATAACTCCTCAAACTTTTCATTCTTTCCAACTGCAAAGAACAGAGCTCGGTGCCCCAATGAAAAATTCTTGAACATAAATTACCATCATTTCTCTGTTACATAATGTGATTTATCCAAAGCATGCACTGCACTCCCTCCAGTTCCCACTGAAGTCAATAGAATTAAAAGTGTTCAGCACCTCTGAAAAACCAGGACATGCTTATTCATGGGTATAATTTATGGTACCCAAATTAGAATATTCTGTCCTGAAGTTCCCAATGCAGAACTCCTTTCCCTTCTGTAAGGACATTAATGGAGCAACACTGAGATTTACCCCCAGTGGAGTGCCCAGGACTGCTCACACTTTGAACAAGCACCACAGACCCCTGAACTCCTGACTCTGGAGATCTCTGCCCCTCCACAAAGTCAAACTGGCTCCACCCAACACCTCTCTACATGAGGCCTTACATCCAGGAGGTGTCAAACAGGAGTAACTGCCAGGGATGCTCACGGACAGTCCAAGTCATGCATGAAGAGCAGCATCAGCTGGCAAGGACAAGGGGAAAGCCAAAGCTGAAAGCAAGTGAGTTGGCAATCTGCTGGACTGGAGGCTCTGCTCATGCTCATGGCCATTTTCCCACAGCAGTTTATTCATTCATTTATTTATCCACAATCCCTCTTTACGTGTCTTTGGACAGAGCCTGCCTTCCTGACTGTGCCTTCAGGACGTTCACACCTTTGGGTGATCAAGGCTGGCAGTGAAAATCCAGTCAGGGATTGGTCGTTCACAGCAAACCTGGCAATGAAACCCAGCTCAGCCTTGCCCAGAGCCCTGGGATCTGTGCTGAGACACTCAGGGCAGGGGAGTGCTCATCTCCAGCTTCCCTGCAGAGAGGAGCCAGTCTGGCTTCTCCCGGGGTGCTGAGGGCTTTGGGAGTGCCCAGCCCAGGGGTCCCAACCCTGCATTCCAGCCCAGCAGAGGCTGCTGTAGCCTCTCCCCCCGGTGAGACCCAAGGCAGCAGCGTGTCCAGCACTGCCCTTCCCCTCTGGCCAGCCTGCCCAGCTCACAGCCCTGGGCTTCTCCCAGCCAGGGAGGCTCCCAGGTGCTGGAACAGTCCCAGGGGCTCTGCTCAGCAGCAGCTGAAGAAGCAAAAAGCCATTTATCCTACCTGCCCAGAGTCGTGCAGGGCACGGGGTCAGCCCTGGCAGCCAGAGCAGCCCCCCTCAGGGTGGGCAGAGCAGAGGGGCTCTGGGGCTGCCAGCACACAGAGCCTCTGGCAAGGGGCTCTTTCCCTTCCAAGTGAACACATCTTGTTTCCCTGCGGTCCCTGGGCCCCACCCGAGGATGGGCAGATGGAAGTGCCAATCACTCCGGGCCACAGTTGCACCACACAAATGTGCTTGAAGGAAAACTCCTGCAGCACCAAGAGCAGGGCTATTATAGCAGTCCAGAAACAACAGCTTGTGTGTTCACATGTCTATTCCAAGTTTCAAATTGCCTCAGAAAACAGGAGGCAAATCTAATCCTTTGGACTTTGAATCCCTTGGAGGAAGCTGCCTGAAGTGCTTGTGAGGCTGACAAGGACACACAGACTTTGTCCCCCTCCAGCCAGGTCCACTCCACAATCCCAGCTCCTGCAAGTCTAAAGGACTTGGCAAGAGATCCCTTTGCAGGTGACCAGACAGCATGAAATTCAGGGATTAAACAGAGCTGGCACATACTGGGAAAGAGATAAAAACCCAGAAAGAGCCCCGAGTTTTGCAATTGCAGCATTTAAGTTAAAAATAATCAGGCTGGTCGAATTACATAAACTCAAGTTTTGTACAAGTTCCTAAACAAAAGAGTCCAAAATGGCCTAGACCTCACCTGAACACAATCCTCCTGGAACCCCTCAGGGGTGTCATTTCCTCCCTTCTTTCAAACACATCAGATAATCTGAGACTGTGTACACACACCCAGCAGCAGTGGGGAGAAGGTACCAACCTTCAGAAGGGACACTTGCTTAAGAAACAGCACTTCTGGAACAATGCCTCCCAGTTTCTCTATTCTTTCCTTCATGTCCCCCAGCACTGCCCCCCCTGCCCACTGAAGCCACCTTTGCAACCTGCCTCCCCCAGCTCCACGATGGAAGAAGCACATCCTCACTCCAAAGGTCCCTTTAGGGGATCCATTTTCCCTTGGGAATCCTGTCCAGCCTGGGATTGGAGATCACCAATCCAACCCCCAGGCAAGGAAAGCGTTAAGCCCCGGGCTTAGCCCAGCACGGTGAGTGCTCACATCACTGCTGTGAGCAAGGGAGGGCAGAGACCTGAGCAGGGTGGCTGATGGCTGCAGCCCTGGGGACACGGAAAACGCCTCCAAGGTCTTCTCCAACCTAAAGGATCCTGTGAAGGGGCAGACTCGGGCCTCACTCCCAGGAGGGTGCTTCTAGAAGCTGACCCTGGCAATGCAGACCAAAGCTTTCCCCAGCTCTCACGTGCTGCTGGCCATCAGGGAGAGTCGGTGGTGCAGCCCAGAAACTCAGGATAGTGTTTGTGATTTTCTTTAAAATGAAATAAAAAAAATGAAATCCACTGAAAACCGAAATTACTGATTTTCAACACAAGGGTCTCAGCTAACACTGCAGGTACAGATGTGTCTGGAGTCCATCACATCCTGCATAACACAACATTTCTGTTGCCTTCACTGCTGCTCAGCCTGGGGGTAGGCAAGGCCAGCAGAGGGTTTGAGGGCAGGACAGGTGGGTCCTGTCCCTCCCCAGCTCAGCCACCCCAAGAACAGGGATCTGTTTATTGAGCCCAACGCACACGTGGGCAGTTCCACTTAAAAAAACTAATATTAGGAATCATGTGTTACAAAGTAAACTTTTCACAGGGAAGATGTTTCTATAGTAACTAATGTTTTTCTAGCCACACATTTCACATCAGGGTTGCCATGGAAACAGAACTATAGAGATGTGTTCAGCAAATCAGTTGTCAATAGTTGTTGCCCCAGCCCCTGCCGGCCTCGGGGCGAGCACAGCAGCCCTGGCAGACTCCAGGTCCCTGGAGCCTGGAATCCTCCCTGCCCCTGGGACAGCATCAGTGCCCCCACACAGCTCCCCAGAGCAAGAGAGCTGCTCAGCTCTGGGCCAGGTGAGGCATGCAGACAGCTCAGCCCTGCTGGAAGGAGAGCACCAGTGAAACACCTCCAGCTGCAGGAGCACAGGGAAATCACCCTGCTGGAACCTGGGCTCTGAAACCTCAGAGAGACCTCGGGGTGCTGCTGGCACTGGCAGAGGGACATCAGCTCATGCCAGGGAGAAGTCTGAATCTCCCTGGCTTTGAGCATATATTTAGGCTGAAACATTCCCAAGGGTAACATACAGACTCCCACTCACCCCCAAGGAAAGTCTGCAAAAAGATCACAGCTCTAATCTGGCATTTACATAGCAGCTGGGATTTTAATTACTATTTGTTCAGTACCTCCCCATTCATTCAGCAGCAGCCATTTGCACACCTTCAGCACTGGCACTGCCCCTGACCTTTGCTTTCCCATCCCAATGTTTCCCACTTCTCTTCCCTGGTTTCCCTCACAGCTCCCCCCACCCCAGACCCCCAGCAGCACTGCCAACATCCATTCCACCAGTGTCTCTGCCTTGCCTGCCCTCAGCTCCTCCAGGCAGCTTTTGGCCTCTCATTGTTGGCTCAAACACAGAAACCCAGACCCCACAGCCAGAGGTGCCACCTGAAGGGGAAGAAGCTGTAAGTCTAAATTCTCCAGCACTCCTACAGGGCTCCACAGCTCTGCCCAGGACTGTCCTTGGGCAGACCCTGGGGAAACACCTCAAGCACTCCAAGGGGAGCCAAAGGAACAATTGCTCCAGTGCCATCACAGTCAGGTCCCCAGGCAAAGCCAGCCCCCAATGCTGAGAGCTGAGGCTGCTCCCCTTGCTAACCCCCCTGCCTTTAATGGGGCCATCCCCCAGTTCCTGCTCTCCCAGAGCTGCTTTCCCCTCCCAGCACGTCCCCTGTGCCCAGCAGGGTCAGGAGCAGGGCCTGGGGCTGCAGCTGCACAACCCAGGGAAAGGCAGTGCACTGCAGAGCTCCAGGGCACAGGGGCCTGGTGTCCCCAGGGGAAGGGTCAGTGCTGCTCCATTCTTCAGAGACATCCACAGGAAAATATCACTCTGGGGTATGTGATAAAATCTGATTTTCAAGCTCATCCTCCAACCTGCGGCAGCACTGGTTGGAGTATCTTAAATTATTTCGTATTTCTGTAACTATGCAGTGCAATAACACTGAATATGACACCCTCCCCATTTCACACTCTGCCCCCTCCTACCTGCTACCAACAGAAGGAGCAGCAACACAGCTCCTGGTGCTTCATTCTGAGGTGTTACAACAAGACAGTCCAGATTCAAATGTCTTTAAGGAATAATTTTCAGGAGCAGAGTGATAGTGCCCCTTGTTCCCACTAAAGACTCAACAGAATAACCTAAAAGAAATAAATAAAATTTGCCTGGGGTGGCCCATAACTGGAATTTTGAAGGAGCCATGCACCAGGCATGATGCTAAGGAAATATCTGAGCTTTGAGAAATCCCACCAGAATGGCAGAATGGCTTTTTTATGGGAAACAATTGGAGAGTGACCTTAAAACTCCTCTGCTGACAGATTGTGAGTTACAGTGAATTTTACTAATTCATATATACAGGTCCTGCTCACCCTGGCCTCTGTTTGCTTGCAGAGCCTTAGGCTGGAATCTGCTCAAGCCAGGAGTTGCTTGCACATGCCCAGGAAATGCTAAATATAAACTGGACAATATGCAGACAAATCATTTTAATGAACTTTTTAGGTCAAGCTCCCAGTCTTTGTTTGCACCCAAAAAGCACCAAGGGGACAGTGAACTCCTGTGCCAGGTACAAGTCCTGGGGATTACTGCAGCTCAAAAGGGAACAATCACCCATCCCAAACATCCCAGATCTATAGCACTTAGAACCAATTAACATCCCCTCGAATAAAGACAGAAAATAAGCCTCACTAGAATTAATTACCTTTTACATCATCCCACTGCCCCATTGTTCTAAATCTCTCCTTTTATCACAGTTTTTAAAGCAGATTTTCAAGGGCCCTGCCTCTTGATGAAGACCATTTCCTACCTGTCCTTCAAACACTTCAGATTACTTAATGAGCAGAGGAACCATCTGTAAATCAGGAATTGCAATGGCATCATTTCACTGTCATCTTTTCCTTGAGTGCACAGACTTTGGGTCCAAAGAGCCCAGAAGAAATTAAGTACAAGACCAAAAAAAAGATCCACACTAACAAACTTCTCACATTCCACTGTGAGAATGTCATCCAATATTTCCCAGCAAGCTCACTTATTTCATTCAGTCCTAGACTGACTCTCACCCACAAAAAAAAAAAAAATAAAAACAAAAAACCAACAACAAAACAAAACACAAAAAACCCAAAAAAACCCAACAAAAAACCCCAAACCACTGGGATTACAGCTGGGGCCTGTTTGCCTTCTCCTTTTCAGCTGTGTCTCAGAAGGAGCAACCCCTGAACAGCCTGCCTGCTGTCCAGGATCCACCCCCGAACTGAGGAGAGCAGCAAAGCCACTGTGAAATGCTCATTCACATTTCTGTAACCACGTTGTGCAGCAGCACTAGCTTTCCCAGGGTTGTTTGCTTGGCATTAGGGTCATGCTGATGAATAACATCAGTGAAGGTGAGCCACAGGACCTGGGGGGATGTTTGAGGGTGCAGGAGCAGCTCCCAGCAGAGATCTCCTGGCTGTTGAAGCTCAGCCAGCGAGGACCAGAGCTTAACTCTGGATCCAAAGTGACCCCAGGGGCTGCACAGCCACGTGGCCCTTCAGGCTTGCCTCAGTAACTCAGCTCTCAGCTGCTTTAGTGTCTAAAATCCCCATCCCGTCCCTTGAGATCCAACATCCCACCCTGAGATTTCAGCTGCTCTCCCCTGTGGCTGCCACAGGTGAAGGTGTCAGGCAGCTCCTGTGTCCAAGTTTCTTTTGAGGACAGGCTGATCCTACTCTTAGATCTCTTTATTCCAAACACTTCAGAATTCCTCACAACCTCCACCCCGGACAGGTTCCACCCCCAGCAGCCCCTCCCAGGGATGCCCCCTGCTGCATCCAGGGTCTGGGGTTGGCTGGGAGGGGCAGTGCCCTGCACACAACCCCTTCTGCTGCGCCGGGACTCAGCACCAGGAGCTGCTCCAGCTGCCCCCGAGGATGCCAGGGCCAGCTCCCTGCTGTCACCTCTCGCCATGCCCTGGGACAGCACCAGGCTCGGGGAGCTCCCCAGGCTGCTGCAGGGCTTGGGGCTGAGCTGGCTGCCAGAAGCTGGCAGCACCTGAGCTGCCACTGATTTGCTCTGCTCATTAAATCAGGGAAATGAGATGGAGTCATTAGAGCTCTCCTTAACTAGGAACAATCAGGGCCTCACAGAACTCACTGAAAAGCACAGAAGGTGCCCTCAGGAAAAGAGTGGAGTTTGGATCATTCCCCTAAGCAAAGAGAAGCAGTAATGAACACAGAATAAAATAAAAAAAATAACAATCCAACCTCTCAAAGGCTTCAGGAGAGCCCCTTCACTGCACCTCGCTGCAGCTGCTGCTCACCAGTGGCCAGAAGCAATTCCTGTGACAAAATTAGCTTTTCCAAATGGCAGAACCAGAAGGTGGCAAACTGTGACCTATTCTCAGGCTCATACACTAACAAAATCTCCTGTAAACATTTCTTTTTAAAATTATTATTAGGAAAACTTTCATCACACAGGCTGGAAAATAGTTACATTCTTAAAATGGATGAAAACTGCTACCCTGCAGTCCAATCACAGAAAAAAATAGAATAATAAAGCAGGTGACATTTCCTATTAGCAATCTCCACTGGTTATTTTTGCAACTCTTGAGAAGCAAACTAGTAAAAATATCAAGCCTGTTTTGTTAGGATGGTGAATAAATTGGATGCTTGTTAAGCCCTGATTACTTCTTAAATATTTGAATTTCTTGAGAGAAGGAGGTTTAAGGTCTTTTCAGTCTGATCCTGTAAGAGCTGAATACAAAGCCCATCTTGTAAAATACCCTCCTGCTTTTGTGAGGTGTCACAGAATCAGCCTCATTACTGAATGGGACTGAGCTCAGAATCCAATATTAAATTCTGCTCAGAGTTGAGCTTCTCAAGGTGCTCTGCACACCTTCCCCCCACCCCCCTCTATTTTTTTCACTGCACTGAACTCCACCTGTTGACATTTCAGGCAGTAAATGCCTCGTTCCCTGCACCTGGAGGATCCCAGGGAGCAGAGGCTCTGGATCTCCAGATGATTGCCCTCCCTGCAGGTGTGTGAGCACCTGCACTGAGCCCTGCACAGCTTCTGGGCCAGCAAAATGGATTTTCCCAAGCTCTGCCTCTTTCCATGGGCATTTTACCCCAGCACCTTTGGAAACCCCTTGGATGGTTGATGGCCAGGATGTGAACAAAGAGGGGAAAACCAAGCACCAATGAACAACAGTTTTGCTCTTTTGCCAGGAGAAAAGCAAACAAAACCTCTTCACAAGCCCCAGCAGGCCTCCCACCATCCCCCTGGGCAAGGAGCTGCTCTGGCACCTGCAGTGCTCCCACCCACTTCCCCATTTCACCCCGGGAGGGGCTGCAGCAGAGGCACGGGGGGTTCTGCAAGCCAGAGAGGCTCCAAGGGGTCTCCAACCCTAAACCCAGCTACAAGTGTGCTGTCGCCGTCACAAGAGCCATAAATAAATCCCAAATCACCAAAACTCTCATGTCAGTGTAATTTCAAATAAGCCTGGACAGAAAAGATCAGCCTCTCTGGGGTTGCATGCTTGGTTCTAATAGCATTGACTGCCTGGTAACAAGATGAAGAGCTCTTCTAAAAAGAGACAAGCAGCAAGAAATTGTATTATACACTAATACCCCCCTTACTGACAGCACTTATCTGCAGGACTGAGGTCTGCCCAGGGAAAGGGAGTTAAAAGCTCTGTTATCATCAACCAGGGCTCTGCCTTCTGCACCAGAGGGACTCGTGCAGGGTTTGTGCCTCCACTGGAGCCAGGAACAGCATTAACTCCTCTGGAGCCAGCTCCCAGCTCCCTTGGGCCTGTCCCACAGCTGGTGTTTGCCAGGGCTGAGCACTGAGCTTTGCAAGGAAAGCCCAAGAGCAGTGGAGCCCCCCATGCACACCCCCAGCTGTGCCCCAGAGCCCTCTCTGTGCTGGGCACCAGGGCTGGGCAAAGGCAGAGAGTCTGGCAGCAGCAGCCAAGGCAGCAGCAGCTCAGCCTGCAGTGTTAAATCAACCCTTACCTGCTCTGGGGGTCCCTCTCGTTTCCTTCACCTGCCTGCAGCTCCTGATCCAGCCTCCTCTCAGGTGAGGAGCTGGAAGTGGGTGGCTGAACGTGCCCAGTCCAGAGTTCCAGGCTTGGCCTGAATTCCCAGTGTTACTGGAGTTTAAGAAATATAAAATAAAAAACCCAGGAGAGTGAGACCAGCACGTGGCATGGAAGAAAGCAGCACTGGGAGTTTTCCTGGGACAGAAGAGCAGGAAGAGCCCCAGCCCCCCCATGGTATTGCTTCCAGCTGGTCAGCAAGGAGGGCTGAATAGCCCTGCACAGCTACAGGTGTGACCAATAATGCAGGAGAAAAATGCTGATTTTTAAAGAGAAATCAACACATTCTTCTGAAATACAAAGCAACTTTAAGCCCTTTTAACAGGAATATCTTTAACTGGCCCCAAAATAATCTGAGGCTGTCGAGCCAGCACGTGGCACAGCCCTGCTGCTGGGAGTTCATGGAGCAGTGTCCTGCTCTCTTCCAGAACCTGTGCTTTAGGTTGTCTTAAAGGACTAAAGAAAAATATAAGAGGCTGCTATTACAAAAAAAAAAAAAACAAAATCCCTGTTTAAATTCCTGCTGAAATCAGCTGAATATGCTCTGGGTTTGGAGTGCCCTGGATCCTCTCACAGGCACTGAGAGCTGCACCTCTGCAGGCACAGCCATCAAAGCAGAAAAATAACATTTTGGGTCCTTTCTCTCCCCTAAATCCCCATCTGAGGAGCAGTTAAACTGTGACCCTCACCACTAACCCATCTAACTTCCTTAAACAAGAAGATGTGTAGTAAACAAAAGAGAGAAGAAAGAAACCAGTGTCTTACAGTTTAGAAAGCATAATTAAAATAAAGCAACCCCTTTTGGAGAAACACTGGATACACACACAGCCCTTTTGTATAATCTGTTGTTTGACAGCATTCTTAAACTAAGTAAGATCACTAAAAGCAACACTAAAATTAAAGAGCAAATATATGGGACTGAAGTAGATTTCATGACACCACCAGGGAAGAAAAACTAAAGATGTTGGTCAGAATGACAGGGTTTTGTTTAAGAACACATGTACTACTTTGTAGCTGGGAGAAGAAAAATTGATTTTCCAGACACTGCTATAAAACAAGCCAAGAACCCAGAGCAAAGCAAAGAAAACACCAGCTGCAACTGGATCATAAAACATCCCAAATTTTCCATGTGTGCCCATGTAGGGCAGGAAGAAAACACCCTGCACTTAATTGTGCTGCCCCTGTCACAGGTCAGAGGACAAGAAACAAGGACAGAAAGCAGAATTAGGTATCAGAACCCCTGGGAACAGAGAATTATCATCGGGGGGAGCTGAGGAGCAGCCTGGGAGCAGCAGCCAGGGAGCCCTGTGAGCCCAGAGGGATGGGCTGCATGGTGGGAAAGAGGGGCAGGAAAACTCCTGGAGGGAAACCCCATCCTGACCACTGAGGCTGATTCTGACTGCTGACAGCAAATATGCCTCAAGGCCTTGAGTGCACAAATATTAAAGAGAATGACAAGAAAATACAATTAACTGCTTTTGTTTAATAAGATTGAATCGTGGCCTCATCCTTGCTGTGCTGATTTTCATCCAGTTTGGAAGCTGCAAAGACAGGAAGGCTGAAAAGAACTGGGGAAGCTGCAAGTCACCTCAGTATGGCTCAAACCTTGTGGTATTCCCCAGCCTGGGGTTATTTTTGTCTGGGTTTTCCAGCCCTGCTGTGACATCACGCCTTGAAGAGGAAGAAGACCTGGAATGAAGAATGCCCTGTGTATTTTCCTGAGCCCACAGCCACCAATACTCTCAGTGTAAAGCAGCCAGCCACTCGTGAGCTGAAGATTCCCAACACACCTAATTAAGGCAGGAGTACAAATTCCAGTTCAGGAGGGACTTTGTTACACACAGTCAGTATTGTGGAGGGACTAGAGCCTGAAGATGCAGACAGGCACATACTGGAATTTTCTAAAGGTATCTACAATTCCATCATATACAAAATTACATCAAGTAATTACCCTAATGCTGAGAGGAGAGCTGACTGGTGCTGCTGCTGTCCTATTCTCCAAATCTGGCTCTCAGAGTGGCTGACAAAGTATCCTTAATTTTAATGCTGGCCAAAAATGTGGCACATAATTTAACATTGATTTCATCATCATAATTAAAGCACACACATTTCAGGAAAATCTGGAAAAAACAAAGTAATATGGACAAGATTTGGTGGAGAGCTCGGCCCCTGCAGCCTGGCCAGGGCTTTGGGACCCCGAGGAGCTGCAGGAACCTCTCCAGGTGTGTGGCACCTCACCTGGGCTTCCCACACCTGCACACGAGCACAGAGCAGTACAGGGTTGTGGTTCTACTCCTACTGCTGCTGGCAGGCTATAAATAGGACAAAACAAAATTGGCTGAAAGATTTCTGGGAACCCACTTTAAAATCTGAACCACGTTTGTTTTATTTTCAGTTTACATCCCTAAATAAACAGAGATGCAGGGAATGTGCGTAATCTGCAGCGGTGCCTAAATCAGCCTTCTTCATTTGCATCTTCTCCTTTCAACTTCTGAGGTACATTTTTATCCAGAGAAAAAAAAATCAATGTTACTTTCTTTCTCCTTAAGCCCATTTTTGTACTTTTCCGTGACGAATTATTCTTTTAATTTGGAGTCTGGGAAACAGACTGAAAAGCTTTTTTCTAAAGGCTGAAACTTCATTGTCAAAGTAAAATGAAATCATCCAGTTCCACAATCTAGAGTTTTTTTAAGTGTGAATCTCTAAAGAAATAGTGGTGGAGCTGTTGTTCAGAGCCAGTGCAGCAGGCAGTGATGGTAACGAGCCTGCCAGTGACAGAACCAAGCTGAGATAATTTAGCACACAACTCTCTTTATTCTTGCTGTTTGGAATGGCCTGGTCTCTATAGCAGCACCACTGTGGATAAATATTGCCTTTGTTTCCTTTCCTTCTGTAGGTAAATTTACTTTTTCCTCTTCAGATAGCAACTCTCCTCCTAGACTCTGCCTCTCATGTGGGCCAAATCCACCCTGGAGTGAACATCTCACAAGAAATTTAGACAGGAAAATATTGGATAAAGAAAAATTAAAGCAAACCTAAACCTGTTGTTATTATTATTATTGTCTTTAACCAGTAAATGTCACAGGCACAAGAAAAACAAAATCTATGGGCCAGTAAGGCCAGAATCAGCCCCAGCTATTCTGAGCTTGGGCAGAACGTGGTCCAGCATTCACCCCTCCAGCTGTTTGTAACTTCCCTGCCTCAGCCCTAGGCTGGAAGGCAACATTTTGCAGAATTTGGGCCTTTTGATATTGCCCAGCAGAGCTGGGGCCCCTCCTGCCCCAGAAATGCCCTTTGCAGAGCAGCCCCCGTGGCCAGGCTGCTGAGTGGGACTGGCTGATGGCAGCCCCAAGAGAGGAGCAAAGGTCCAGGACTGCTGCCCCAAACAGCAAGAATTAGCATTTGTGGTAGAAAGCTGCGAGATTTTGGCATCACTGGAGGGATCATCTCAGAACCTGGGAGCAACAGAGCAGGTGGGAATTCTGTGAGGTGAACAAGGAAGGAACTCTGCTCTTGCAGAGAGAACTGGGCAGATCCCAGCCCTGCACAGGGCATTAGAGCCCATGCAGACAAAACCATTGCATCAGCTCTTAAGGAATAACTGCAGCTCACAGCAGGACACAGAGGCATTTTCCAGGAATCAGAAAAGTTATCCATTGACTCAGAACGAAGTCATACTCTTGAGTGCAGTAAATAATTATTCCTGCCCACGATGCAGCATCAGGGAAGTTTTTAACAAGTCATTATGCAGTGGCTTTCAGAGAGAGCTAATTGGATGTCTCCAGGTCAGTGCCTAAGTACTGCTACTTCCAGCTAGAAAGGAAAAGACCAACTGTAATTTCTGTAATTTCTGTAATTAAACCTGAATCGGTGTGTGCTCAGCCCGCTCCTAGCAGAGCCCAGCCCAGCCAGCTGGGAGTTGCACCCCTGGAATTGGATCTGCAGCCGAGTCCAGGGCAGGGAGTCAGCATCTCCCTTCAGCTCAGCCTGCCTCATCCGGGGGAGCAGAACGGCTGTGCCCCTGTCCCTGTCCCTGCCCNCCTGTCCCTGTCTGAGCTCCCAGCACAGACCCCCCATTCCCCCAGCCTGGCACACCAAGCCCTGCTCCAGCCCCGGGCAGGGCACTCCCAGGAGGGGGAGGGCATCTTTGCTGACAAAGGGATCTCAGGATGCCAGGGCAGCCCCCTGCAGCCCCTCTGGAACACTGATAATTAATGAATTACCAGAGCCCTGCGTGCTCCAGGTCCCCCAGCTGCCAACAGCCCTGGCTGCTCTTGGCCCCACGAGGGCTCAGGGCACCCAGAACCCCGACACTGCCCTGCAGTGCTTCCCACAAACACAGGAACAGGATTTACCCCAGAGCCTGCAAGAGAGCTGACCTGAGCAGTCCCTCAGCTCTGGGGTTCAGAGAGCCATGGACACCCTGGAACCTGGCTCCTGTGCTTTCCTTGGCAGGGGAGTTTAACAAAAGGCCAGAGGTGAGAAATAACAAACCTAAGCTTCCCTTTGCTGGAGACAATCAGCTTGTTATCACCTCCACCCTATCCCAAAGGCAAGCAGCTCTAGGAAGGGACCCTTCATATTCTGCTTCTCTCCCCAGAACGGGGCTAGCCCATGGAACTCTTCTGAAATGCCACTGCAGCCTGAGCTGTTTATTCCATCTCCTCTTGGTTCTGCCTGCAGTGGACAGAGAGGTTGGACAATGCTAACATTGCTCCAATTCTCCAAAGCACCAGTGGCTGTAAAACCATAAACCAGGAGGAACGAGACTGAAAAACAAACACAGACAGAATTCAGTACAAAACACCCCAAAGCACAGCCATAAAAACAACTGCCTGAATTAATTATTAAAGTAATTTTATACACTCTACACTACAAATTGCAAAACTACCTAAGTGACTCCCAAATATCCACAGTGAAGCACTTCTGCAAATCCCACACTGCAATTATGTTCTGTTCTGCAGCTCCTGGCCATGAAACACTCTCCAGGAGAGGACAGTTAAGTCACTTACTGAAAGACAGGAGATGGGATCTCTCCCCCACACACTGTGCTGGTGCTCCAGTGCCCATTTTCCAATTAAACTGGTCCAGTTTATCTTCCTGTCTGACAGAAAAAGAGTAGCAGCCAAGAACTCATTAATATCTTCTTATCAGAGCACTGCTAAGCTAAGATTTGATCAGCAAAGCAATCAGACCTTGTTATAGCTGTGACATGGCATTGCAGAGATTATTTAAAGACTGAAAATATGGAGATTTTCCTCATATTTGTATTAAATAAAGTAAATCTTTACCTTTTGTTGTCACAGAATGCCTGCAGGTTCAGGGGAGCAGAGTGACCTCAGAGTGTGTTTGTTGCTACAGAGGAACCATCCATTTGTCAGTTATTCCAACAGGTTTGTCAAGACAGTGCTGGTTTCTCTGTTTTGGGGGAGAAACAACAAATGCTAACATTGTTCTCCAGCTCCCAACAGCCATGAGAGCCAACAGAGAACTCAGTTATTCAGTGCTCTCCCCCCCAGCTCCCCTCCTTTGCCAGATTAAACACAGAAGTGGCAAAAAGCACAGATTTATTGGGCTCATGCTGGAAAATGAGTCTTTATTTGTTTTGTGGCAGCTTCAGGAGCCACAGCAGCAGAGCCCATCCCTGCTGCACCAGGACAAACAGAATTCACACTGCTAATTAAACCTCCACTTGCTCAGAATCTGAGCCAAAAAAGGCACCAGGTAAAAGAACTGGGATCATCTGTGAACTTCCCTCCTGCCCCCCCTGTGCCAGCAGAGGAACCAAAGCTCTGGGAGCCACAAGAGCCTCAGAGCAAGAGGGACAGAGGAGCCTGAGGGTGCCTGAGCCCTCCCCAGGAGGGAGCTGGCAACCCCTGGCTCTCCCTGAGGCACTGCTGGAGGAATTTCAATGGCAAAGTGAGCACAAAGTGGCCGTGCCCGAGTTGCAGAGGTTTGCAGCCTGCTCCTAGGAGGGCCCAGTCAGAGAGGAAATGCCAAAATGTGCTGTTTATTCTGAGGCAAATCCATCAGCTTCAGGAGTTCAGTAAATGTGAATGTCTAACCACAGTAAACTGCCAGGGAAGAACCTGAGCTTGTTCTTGAGGTTTCTACAAGAATGATTCTCAGGGCAATATTTCATAAACTTAATAAAAGGGAAAGAATCTTATTAAGCAGAAAGCTGGTCTACATTTTGTGGTAATTTTGCTGTAAGCAAGTCATACAGCTGAGCAGTAATTAGGAGCAATAACTGCATTATGCAAGTCTTGCTTCTTGTACGTGTGGTTCCATTTCTGAATTATAACAATCACACATAGGTTTAGCTTTGAATTTATTTATATTGATTTTATCACATACTAGGAAAGCTAAACCTCTCCATGAGATACTTTACCTGGCCTCTACCTCATTTTCTTTTATCAACTGTTAATAGTGTCAGCAGTTACTGACTCATAATGAGATGAAATTAATAGTCTGGATTTAGCAAAAGAGCTGGTCAGGTTCACATACAGTTATATGGAATATTGATTTATTATTTTAGAAAAAAAACAGTATTTTGGAGCTAAATACTTTCCAAAAACCAGAGTAACCCACTGGGAAGTTTTAGAAGCAGGATCAAATGCATTTCTTTCAGAGCTACATACACCTGAAAATTAATGAGTTCCTTAATGATTTGCACCCCCAGGATTATCTGGGATAAACACAAGTTCATGTTTGGGGGAGTTTCACAGAGCTGCACCTCTTCCACAGAGAGAGAACTGAAGAGATCAGGAGGAAACTCCATCAAAGGCCCCTCAGCTGCCACCTGGGAACCCCTGAGAGCCCCTGGGAGCCCTCTGGGAACCTCTGGGAGCCCCTGGGAGCCCCCTGAGAACCCCCGGGAGCCCCCGGGAGCCCCCTGGGAGCCCCTGGGAGCCCCCGGGAGCCCCCTGGGTGTTGGCTGTGCCAGTCACAGCCGGGCTCAGGGCTGGGGAGTGGCTGTGCCAGCAGCCCCAGAGCCCTTGCTGGGGTTTGGGGCTGCAATTCCATTATGGACTCTGCTCCACAGGCATCCCCACTCCTCGCAGGGAGCCCCAGAGCTCTCCCAGGGCCCAATGCAGCAGCTGCTCTCCAGCTGATTCCCTTTGCAAAGGGAAGCTCTCCAGCAGGGAGCTGTGCCTTTTGGGCTGGTGAGACTGTTCTGCTTTGCAGCCACAACAAACAGGAGGGGGAAGAGCAGCCCAGGCTGAGCAGGAATCTCCCCAGTGCCCAGGGGAACTCAGAGCTCTCTGGCCCCTCTCCCCACTGCCATCCACTGCCTTATCTCAGAACTACTGAGATATAAATCATTCCAATTCCACTGCATCCCCCCAGCTCTTAGTAACAGCAATTACAGGAGTCATGCATGATGGCTTTTGCCTAATAAAATTTTTCCTTTATACTGTCAAAATCATTTTAAAAGCTGCAACACGAAATATACTTTTGTATGAATCAAAAGTATCATGACTAAGATAATTATTTCCCATCCACTGAATGTATCAGCAGTATTAACACTGACTGAGCTAGAAAGAGAGATGTAATGGCAATTGATCTCCTCTTACCTGTATTTCTGAACAGAAGTAAATGACTGAAAATTGTGCACCAGGTGACATTTGACAGTTTGAGTGGTCTGTCATCAGTAGATTTAGTTTGGAATCAAGCAGCCTCTTGCCCTTGAAGTGTTTCAGAGCACAGGCTCTGTTCAGGTTCTAACCTGAGGCACGTGCAGTAATGAAGTATTTAGGAGCATTTTCCACTCTCATAAAGCTGAACAATGCTGCTGCTTAAGCACATGCTTGGGAAGGCATTTCTCAGATCCTTGCAAGGCTCTTTCAGTTCAGTAATTCTAAAAAAAAACCATGATATGTTTTGGAGGCCTGCCAGAGCCATGATAAATAATCCACTGGTCCTGATAATTTCAATCCAGCAGTTCCCTGAAACTCACTTCAGCCCAAGAACCTCCCCCTCCTGTAAACACTTTGCACTGCTCCTGTTGATACACAATATAAATTAGTTATTTAAACACACTTGAAGTTCTGCATTTTACCAAACATTTTGGAATTGAAGTGTTTTTAAGGCTGGTTCCTGGTTGTGCCACAGCCACAATGGTATTCCTCAGCTGCAAAGGAGTCCAAAGGGACAAGAATCACCTGCAGGGAAATTCCCCCGTTTCTCCTTTGCTGGGGAGCTCATCACACCCTCAGATTAGGCAGGGGCTGTGCTGAGCACACAAATCTGTGCTGTTCCTCTCCTCACTGAGGCACTCCCAGGATTTTCCAGGGCTGGATGCAGCCTGGCTCGGAGCAGAGGCTGCACTTGAGCTATCCCTGTGCTGGCTGAGCACATCCACACCTCTGCTTTTTCAAATTAAAGCATTTCCTGCCCAATTGTACACCTGACTTCTTCCTGTTTTCCAGTCCATTTCCTGCTCGTTTCCCAGTTTCCTTGCAGAGGCAGTTTCTGTTGGTTCTGGTGTCACATCCAGCCTCTCCTGCTCAGACACTTTCCAGCACACACCAGCCAGCCAGGGGAGGATCCAGAACACTTCCCCGTGGATCTGCAGAGGGAATATGGGGGAGGTTGGCAGCACGAGGCACTGGAGTAAAATCTCAAGGGTTTGTAAATTAATTTTAGTCGCATGGGGCACCTTGCAAACACAAACACAACATCCCAGAGCTGTGGCTGGAGGAGGGACGTGTTACTCCTCGCTCCTCCAGTGCCTCTACCACGACACAGACGTGCAGGAGCTCCTCAGGAGCTCTCCTGGATGATTTGCAGCAAGGACAAACAGGAGCAGAATGGCAGAAGAGCCTGGTGCTGGCCGTGCACAAACACAAAACTGCTAGAGGAGTGTACAAAGAATAAGGCTAAAGGAAAGCTTTTCTGCAAATACAAACTCCTGGGGAGTTGTTTAATGGTTAAAGGAGAGAGTAAGATATCTCCATGGAACCCCCTCTCTGCTGCAGACCTGTGGTCTAATCCAGGTGATTGCAGGTGGGATCTGCTGAGCAGAATTCTGTGAAATGCCCTTACTGTGAATTGACCCCTTGAGTCAGACACAGTTTATTCCTGCTGGGCAACCCCATTTGCTCCAGAGCACCTCAGCTGGCAATAAAGGGACCATAAGGGGATTAATTCATGCTCACCTCAAGCAGGGCAGGTGAGGAAATCTTTAGCATCCCTTGGCAAAAGGCCCCAAACCCAAACACACCAGTACCTGCCCCAGGTGCTCGAGGGGAGCTGCACTGAGAGCTCTGAGAGCCACTTGGAGCAGCAGCTCTGGGGCTGCTGGGCAATTCCTTGGGGCTGGAATTCCCTCCCTTCCCCGGGCCCTGCAGGAGCACAGCTGCAGCTCCAGAGCCCAGGGAGCTGTGTCCCTGGCAGGCTGGCACAGCTGCAGCTCCAGAGCCCAGGGAGCTGTGTCCCTGGCAGGCTGGCACAGCTGCAGCTCCAGAGCACAGGGAGCTGTGTCCCTGGCAGGCTGGCACAGCTGCAGCTCCAGAGCACAGGGAGCTGTGTCCCTGGCAGGCTGGCACAGCTGCAGCTCCAGAGCACAGGGAGCTGTGTCCCTGGCAGGCTGGCACAGCTCCTGTGGGGCACGGGCTGGAGGCACAGAGGGCTCTGCTCAGGGCTGATGCCAGAGCCAGGAGGGAATGCAGGAGGAGGGCAGCCTGGAAATGTGGCTGGCTAAATGCAGCCCCTGCCCCCTGTCTGCTAATCCCTTTGGATCTCAGCATCTCTGAGCTCCAGCACTTGACAAATTGCTGCTTTAACTGGGTTATTTGTAACAAAACTCGAGGACAGGTTTGGAAGCTCTCTGTATAGGAAGGTGCACTCCAGAGGCACTGCACTAAGAGTAATGGAGCTGTTCATGAGAAAAGACAAGAGAAGCAAGCAACAAAAATGCCTTCCTAGGCCATAAATCAGCAAAGAAATGTATTACCATGCAGTGACAGGAGAATTGGGTGCACTTGCAGGAAATCTGCTCACCTTGAGGGGCCAGAGCTGCCCTCAGTGCATCTCCTTGATCTCAGGGGAGCTGGGATGGCAGCAACACTGCAAACAACAATTAGCACCCAGCCCCAATGGCTCAGGCTGGCACAGCCCTCGGGAGGGCTCGAGTCCAGCCCCCTGCACAGGGCAGGGCTGGCAGGGAGAGCAGACCTGGCTGCTCAGGGCTCAATCCAATGGGCTTTTGAGAGCCCTCTGTCTCTCTGGAAAGCTTGTTTTGACACTGGAAGCCATCAGGAGCCCCCAAAGCCATCTCTGCTCCAGGCTGCACAAGCCCAGCCCCCGGTGTCCCAGCAGAGCAGGAATTGCAGGCACTGTCCATCCTGCTGGCCCTCTGGGAACACACTCCAGCCTGGGGATGTTTTCCTGCCCTGAGTGCCCCAAATGAATGCAGTTCTTTAGAAGAAAGGAGTTTGGCCTCCTGATTTGTATGGGAGGTGAGAGGTAAAAGGTGCTGTGAAGCTGAAATTCCTTGTTTTGCTGGCAGCACTGCTCTGAGTGCAGAATGATGCTGGAATTATCTTTAAAAGCCAGGAAAACTGATAGAGCAGGATTTCAATGTCAGCAATCAAAGGGACTAAAGAATAAGCAGCCACAGGCTATAAAAGTAATGAAAGTGGGATTAAAATTTTTCTCTGCAGCACTGCCAGTTCCTCAAGGAACACCAAGTAGTTGATTGACTCTGGGAATCCTTGGCCAGTCCTCCATGCACAGCTGATCACGGCAGAAAAACTGCTGGGGCACTCCTGGTCACCCTCAGGGGCAGGACCACCTCTGGCTCCCCCAGGGATTCTGTGCTCATGAAGGATGGGGGTGAGAAGGCCTGAAGAGGGAAGAGCCCCACTTGCCAGAG
Source organism: Sitta europaea (assembly GCA_013400255.1). Taxonomy (NCBI): domain Eukaryota; kingdom Metazoa; phylum Chordata; class Aves; order Passeriformes; family Sittidae; genus Sitta; species Sitta europaea. Next base: position 779,260 of record VXBS01008578.1, read on the forward strand.
CAGATTTAATACTGGCCACAGCCAGAGATCTCACACTGATGACCACAAAGTCCTTGGCCCCACCTGAACCTGCCAAGGCAGAGTCCCAAAGAGGGGGAAGTCCTGCAGGGGTACCCAGCAGGCTGCAGGACATTCATGTTAACACTGACCACAATAATAACCATTTTCAGTCATTACTGCCCCAAACTGGACTTGAAAACTGCTTCCTGGCAATGGAGAGTTCCACTCCTGTCTGTGTCCAGATGGAAATGGGATCCTGATCCAAGCAGCACACTCAGGGATGATTTATTAAATAGCAGAAAAACTCTGCATTCCTCATAAGGGGTGGTAGTGAGTTATCCTTTTGTGCCTCCTCCTTTAGGATGGCTGTGACTCGATGGGCAAGCAGAACTCTCAGAAATAAGGGCTGGAAATCTCCCCTGCCCCAGGCATGGCCACAGCCAGTCCTGAGAGCTCTTTATCCAATCTGTTCTTTATATCTCCACTGAACAGATTTATAACCTTCTGAGGTTCCAGCTACTCACAGGGTAATAGTTTTGTCTGGTTTGTGTTTTTTTCCTGATATCTGAAGTAATCTCCCTAATTGCACTTCAGCAAATTGCTTTTTGTCCCCTCATTTGTGGTCACAGGACAAGTGTTTACTGTCATCTTTGCAAATGTGTTTATACATTTGAAGACAGTTGCTGAGTCCTTACATTGTGTTTTCTTTTCCGGCTCAAATAATGAATTCCAGCCTTCCACACGGCTTACATTTCCAAGCCTCTCGCAGCCGCGGCTGCTCTTCTCCTCTCTGCTTTGCCTCCATCTGTGTCAGGCTGAGCGGAGTGCCTGAGCCCTGCCGGGCGCTCCAGCCCTGGCTGGCTGCAGGAGCTCACAGAACGCTCGCCCTCTGATGCTGCCGGCCGCTGAGTCTGCTCTGAGCGCTGCGATTCACGGGGAGCGTCTGGCAGGGGGTGTTCCTCCCTCGGGCCACGCCACAGCGCCTTTTCTCCCGCAGTTTCAACGTGCTGAGCTCAGACAGGCCCTGCAGTACCTCAGGAACATTCGAAATCTCAGCCTTGCACGCTGTGCTGCAATCACTGCACGTGTTAGAGAAATGCCCGAAGTTCTGTCACCCAAGTTCTTACAGCAAACACCGACCAAAACTGCTCCGAAATTACTCCCTGGGAGACCCTACTTAATATGTCCTTCCTCTTCGACAGCCAAGGCTTTTAAAATACAGGCTTTTGTTAGCAAGACTTTTACAGACTATTGTACAAAAGCCAAAACTCTCATACCTGTCACTGCGGACAGTAAAACAATTACCTCCCTGCTACAGACAAAGGCTGAGAGCCTGCTCAGAAACCTTTCCAAAATCAAATAAAAATCCTGTGCAATATCAGGGAAAAGATGACAGCCCTCTACACAACTGCTGTTCAACAGCTCCGGCTGAGGAATATCAGCACGACTATTTCTGTGTGCCCACACAATCCTGAACCACAGCCCCATTTAGTTCGGGGGGGGGGAAGAGGTGTTTTGCTAAAATTACCATAGTATAGATATTTCATTTGTATTACCATAGCAACAGAGGACTTGGCTTGAAGCGAGACCCCGCAGTGCTCCGGGTGAAGGGCACGGTGCCGCAGGAACAGCCCTTGTCCCTTTGGGGTGACTGTCGCCACCCCGCGCGGAGTGCGGGACAGCACCCGCAGGAAACGCTCTCCAGGAGCAGAGCCTCGGCAGGGAAGGGAAACCAGAGCCCAGGTGGCGTGATCTCTGCACCCACGGCACAACAGCACACGGGATGGGAGCGGCTCGCTCAAGAGTCTGACAGGGCTTGAGCTGCCGGTGACTCCCCAGCCCCGGCACCGAGATGCGACCCGCTGCTTTCAAACGGAGATTACATCCACACAGAGTAACTTCCACCCAGATGTCAAACAAATGTCACTAAAAGGTAGAGCTAGGCAACATTCTCCAAGCCCGTGACAATACCCCAGTGTGCTGATTGCTGCAAGGGTGCCCCGGGAGCAAAGCACGGGCTCGGCTCTCCTGGAGCCTCTGCGCAGATCGGGGAGAGAGCGGGATGGGATTTATGCTTCCATGGACACTTGTAATCCCACGTGTCCAGCCGAGGAAGGCCGGGGCCGCCCGGCAGGGCAGCCGGCGGCAGTGCCCGCGGCCCGGGC
>VXBS01008578.1:781853-799980 GCA_013400255.1 Sitta europaea
CCCGGCCGGCTCTGCCCTCCCCGCGTCCTGGGGCTGCACCGCGCAGGATGGAGGATCGCCTTCCCAATTTCTTCCGCCTTGCCTAATCTGAAGGTCCTTTACAGCTTTCGTTTTTAAATAATTAAGGATGTGTTTTATGTTGGTGTATTTACTGATTTCTGCTCGTTGGTGACTGACAGACACATCGAGTGAACTGTTCGTGACAGGCAATGTCTTTCCGGTAGAATTTTTTTTCATTGGAAAAGACTTGGGGAGGGGGTGAGGACAGGACAAGTGTGAAAGAACTCTTCCATGACTACATATCTTCATTTCGGTAGCAAAATATTTATCAGTACAAATCCTTTACTTTTTAAAATTATGTTTAAGAGATTGCTATGAGTGTGACTTGCTAAAATTTGTTGACATAAATATGTTTCACAGCAGAAGAGTAACTGCAGTTTTTAATCCTGATGTATTTCAGAGCTTTCTCCTGGGGATATAAGTTATCTGCAAAGTTATTTCACTTCTGATTATTATCAGTAGAATAAGGCTCAGCTTTATAAAACCAAACAGTGAGTAACATATTTGACATAATTCTGTTTGTAGGTTGTCATGAGATGCCACAACTGTCCAGCTCAGGGAGAGCCAGATAGAGATAGAGCATATTTTTTTCAGCTTATCTGCTTTTCAGGGGAGTTTTATTTCATGTTATACATTGACCTTTCTAAGTTTTACTCTGATTTGGCTGGAAGTGCACTTTTGCAAGCAGAGTTGAGGTTTGAGATCTGTATTTGGGCTGTCAGGAGCTGCAGGAGTACAGCTTGAAGGGTGGCAGGAGGTACCTGGCAGTGAGGTAGAGCTCAGAAACCCTGTGCCAGGAGAGACAGGAGTGGGGCACTGCTTGGAAATGCTGCCTGCTTAACCAAGGAAAGACTAAAGGAGGAGGGAATTCCTTACAGAATTCTTTCCAAAAAATCACTATATTCGTATTCCACCTGCACTGAAATCTGAAACTTTCTTTCAATGTTTTTTTTTTTTAAACTTAATTTACAAATGGTAAAAAGCAACAGAGATGAGTTGCAGGCACTGGAATTGATAGAAGAGGCTGGGGGGAGTTCTGCACCTTCTTTGCAGCCTTGTTATCATCCAGGCACAACTTTGAATTGTCTGCACCGTGGAGCAGGAGCAGGACTCCTTGCAGGAGCTCTGATTACATCAGAGATGCATTGCAGAATTCAAAATACTGCAGAGGACACTGGGGGGGGGGACAACACTTGCAGTGGAATTTTATCGTGTTTCTCATGAGTTCTATTTCTTTCCCTCAGAAGGGCATCTTTAATAATTCTTTTCCCATTGCCTCGGAGTCTGGCATCCCTCCTGAATTTTGGCTGCGAGTAAGGGCAGTACGGATTTCTAATTTGATTTCTTCACCAGACGTAATGGGTATTGTCTTGTGCAGGACAGACTTTTGAAAATACATCCTCTCTTCCTTCCCAGGCACAATGCACCCCTCGGAGTCCCCCAGAGCCCTTGCCCTAGGCCAGTTCTTCCATGTTACTGCAGGGTCTAAAGCCAGAGCAATCCCCAGGGAGGGGAATGTAGGAGGAGGCAGTTCTTGCCCCAGGGAGTTTACAAAACACGAGAGCAGTGGTGCTCAGAAGAAGGGATTGGCCCAAGGGGGGGCACACTGTCAGCAGGGGAGCCAGGGAGCTGAGCTGGGCTTCAGTGAGTCCAGGCACCCCCAGGGCAGAAAGCTGCCCAGGCTTTGACCTTTGGGCCTGACTTAGCCAGAGCAGAGCATTTGGCTGTTGCAGCAGGTCCTCAGAGGTCATCTTGTTTAACTGCTGGGAAGGTTGGGCTCCAGGCTGATGTGTTGTCTGACCTTCCACTGCAGTGTTGTCTTTACTGCTGAAGGCATTTCTTACCAGCTGTCCCCACTGTCACCAGGCTGCAATGGAGGAATCAAGCAGCTTGCTCAGGCTTTAAGCTCAACAGCAAAGAGTCTTTCCATTAATTAGATCTCTCTCATCCTAAAGCAACACTGACCAGCATTCTGTGGAGGCACCCTCAGAAGGAAAACAAGAACCACACAGAAATGCATTGGTTCCTTTTTCTCCCTTCTCCCTTCCTTCGAGTCAGGCCACGTTTATTATTGTCCTTTTTCTCCTCCTACTCTTCCCCTGTAGATATGATGCTGCGTGTATCTGAGGCAAAGAACATGAAAATAACCCATGTGGAGCATCAGATCCTACGTGGGATTTGTAGGCTTGCCAGTTCTGCTTATGGCAAACTGAGGAGCAACCTTTTCTAAGAGCAGCCTCTCAGCGTGGCACACAGGGGATTCATTTGCCCAATTTATGGGCTCACACAGGTCGAGGGGCTGGCAGCAAAGAAAGAAATCCCTTTCTCTCTGCTCTGCTCTTTCACAGTTGCTGCCTCAGGGTTACAGAGTGTGTCTGACACACGCAGAGCATTTACATTTCCCTCTCTCCATCTCTTCTCATTGTGTCAACAGTGGATGTGCTGGGAGATCAAACCAGTGACAGAGATGAGCTGCCTCCTCATTTTTCCTGGCTGAGATTCAGAGGATAAGTTGTTGCTAACCAACATCATCTGGTATTACAGAAGGGAAAATGGTTAACAGCTCCCACTTATCCATATCTTATATCAGTCATAATCTTCATTCTGTTTGGACCAGCCCTGCCTTAGACATGCTTGAGGCAGAAGGGAAAAGGCATTTTTAAATGAAACAGCAGTTGGTCTGAGAGATGAAGCCCCACATTAGCATCTACCAGGCAGCCCTGGTTTCCAGACCAAAGCCATAGCTTGCACTCCAGTGGCATTTCTTCTGCTCTCCATGGCAGGGGGTGGGAAAAGAGGAGCTTTAAGGTCCCTTCCAACCCAAACCCTTCTGTGATTCTGTACGAGCGAGGAGTCAGGAAATAACACTCCATCCAAAGTTTGTAAGTGGGCACAGAGCTGCTCTGTTCAGCCCAAACCCTCTGGGGAGTTCAGGAGCAGGACTGAGAGAGTTTTCAATCGAAGCACTGTAAGTGCCCCTGCAGCCAGGGGAGCTCTTAAACTGAGGTGCAGCTGTGGTTTGAGTCCTTTGCTGTTGTGTAATCATGGATTTTTCTTCTCTAACAGGTATGTGCCACTCCTGGTGTGGTTTATAAACCCAGCTTCTGAAAAGGAGGGTTCTGTGGCTCAGCAAGTGGCCCCAGCACGGGGTGTATCCCTGGGTGCACATCCAAGGGGAGGTAAGTGCAGCCAGGAGAACAAAACTCTACTGCTACTGACACCAATCAACTGGAATATTTATTCCTTCCTTGTGAACCCGAGGCTAGAAAGCCAAAATACGGTGCATTTTTAATGTCTCTACATTGTACAATCTCCTTGATAAATAAATACTCTTATCAAGTGAAACTCAGGGCTCCATGCACAAGCTGAGGCTGAGTGTGCAGATAAAAGTGGAGCAGTGCTGCACAGCCTCCTGTGGAGGAGCAGATTCCAGGCTGACTCGTAAAGTGCAGTGACTTAGGGGGGGCAGAAGTTTGAACATTTCCAGCTCCTGTGTTTGGAACCCAGTTGAACTCTGTTCACTTCGCTCCCCAGACTTTACGCCAGTGTTGCATGAGCTGAATTTGAACGGGATTTTCCAAGTTGTCATTAGAAATTTTTGGGTTCTTATAGTCAGAGGTAAAGGCAGCTTGGCTCAGCTGTACTGCAAGGACAAACCCCTATTACTGCATGTAGGGTGTCATGATAACTGAAACAACATTCCAAGGTTTGCATGGAAATCCTGTGTTTCTTTGCAGTCTTTTGTAAATGAGGCCAGAAAAAGGGACTTGCCATGTCATTAACTGTGTATAAACTCTGTACAAATGTTTATGTGATCACCAATACAAGTGAGCTTTTTTCCCTCAAATTGTTTCCAGATGGCCTTTTAGAAATTATTCTTGTACTAACTGGCTTTTAGAAGTGTGTATTTACTGAATTACAACATAATTGACTTCTGATTCTTTCTATGTATTTCATGGGTACTAAAATACTCCAAAGTTTTATGAGTAACGCTTAAAAAAATTATACAATGTCATTTTCTACAAAACACACTTGAATTCTGTGTCCTAATGTGATACTGTCATCGTTTTTATACCTCCACTTTGAACCAGAAACATCCTGCCATGTGGAGGAATTATTCCTGGTCTCCCTTTTTATCTGCTGGGAACTGAGACCTCTGTATCAGAGACAGGAGAAGCCTCCAGTGTGATAAATATGTCAGGCAGAGCTCCTGTCCTGTGCACAGCCCTCGGTGTGGGGTCAGTGCTGCCCAGCTGGGCAAACCCAGCCTGCCCAGAAAGCTCTTCTGCTCACACCCAGCCACTGCTGTTTTCTTTCCAATTGCTCTCCTCATCCAGAAATGCTTTTGAGCTCCAACCACTGCATTTCCCAAAACCTGAAAGCAGCTTGCCATTCCTCACACCCCATGTCTGTTTTCTGTTCCAGAAGACACTTGCAGAAGCAGCGAAGGGATGCAAAGTTGTCTTCCAAGATGACTCTTATGCCTGGAGAAAATTCCGACTATGACTATAGTGCCCTGAGCTGTACTTCAGATGCTTCCTTCAACCACACCTTCTTTCCAGAATCCGAAAGCCTCAAGGGAGTGTTTTACCAAAGAGCCAGGCTAATCCGCCCTCAGGAGGATCTCCTCAAAGGCTTCCACCCCGACGACCGCAAGCGTCACATAATCATCAACGTGGGGGGCATCAAGTACTTGCTCCCCTGGACCACGCTCGACGAGTTCCCCCTGACACGTTTGGGACAGCTCAAGTTCTGCACTAATTTTGACGACATTCTGAACATCTGTGACGATTATGACGTGACGTGCAACGAGTTCTTCTTCGACCGCAACCCGGGGGCGTTCCGGACAATCCTGACCTTCCTGCGGGTTGGCAAGCTCCGGCTCCTGCGGGAGATGTGCGCCCTGTCCTTCCAAGAGGAGCTGCTCTACTGGGGCATTGAGGAAGACAACTTGGACTGGTGTTGTAAAAGGAGATACCTGCAAAAAATGGAGGAGCTCACAGAGATTAATGAACGGGAGGATGACCTCCTAGAAAATGAAACAACAGGTGAAACAGTAGAGGAGACAAAAATCGGTTTGTGCATGAAAAAGTTGCAAGACATGGTGGAAAGGCCCCAGTCTGGCCTTCCTGGAAAGGTGTTTGCTTGTTTGTCTGTTTTGTTTGTAACTATTACAGCAGTGAACTTATCCATCAGCACCATGCCTGACCTGAGGGAGGAGGAGGAAAAGGTAAGTTAGCTTTTAGGATGGCAAGTGGTATGTGCTGGGAAGAGCAGAGCAAGTACAAGGTCTGAGGTTATTGACTTCAATGGGGATTTTGCAGCTGTCTCTAGAGGAGGGAAAGTATTGCGAAGAATATTTGAAATGTTACATGACTGTTCAATTACATCTAAGAGAATTAATCATATCCAGTTTTAAGGCCAAAGAAAATTCTGTTAGAGTGCACTCTTCCATCTATTACCTCGTTAGACTTTGTATTTGCTATTTAGAAAGCCTGAAACTCCTGAGCAGTATCTTTTGAGGAATAAGCAGTGCCTTTCTAAGTTTTGCATTTAGCATGTTCCAAACTGCCAGCGTGTTTTCCCGTAGCAACAGCTTCGATCCCTTTAATATTTTGGGTTTAAAAAAGCCAACACAGGAGCCTCTCCTCCTGTCACCGCCCCAACTCAAACAGTTATTATCCAGAGCCGATTACAAACTCCTCCTCTTTCCCACAGGGTGAGTGTTCCCAGATGTGCTACAATATTTTCATTGTGGAGTCTGTGTGTGTGGCATGGTTCTCCCTGGAGTTCCTGCTCCGATTCATCCAGGCCAAGAGCAAGTTCTCCTTCCTGCGGCGGCCCCTGACGCTGATAGACATAATCGCCATCCTGCCCTACTACATCACCCTGCTGGTGGACACGGGCTCCGAGGGCTCCAAGAAGCCCAGCTCGGGCAACATCTACCTGGACAAGGTGGGGCTGGTGCTGCGGATCCTGCGGGCGCTGCGCATCCTGTACGTGATGCGGCTGGCGCGGCACTCGCTGGGGCTGCAGACGCTGGGGCTGACGGCGCGCCGCTGCACGCGCGAGTTCGGGCTGCTGCTGCTCTTCCTGTGCGTGGCCATCGCGCTCTTCGCGCCCCTGCTCTACGTCGTGGAGAACGAGATGGCCGACTCGCAGGAGTTCACCAGCATCCCCGCCTGCTACTGGTGGGCAGTCATCACCATGACCACCGTGGGCTACGGGGACATGGTGCCCAGGAGCATCCCCGGGCAGGTGGTGGCCCTGAGCAGCATCCTGAGCGGCATCCTCCTCATGGCCTTCCCGGTCACCTCCATCTTCCACACCTTCTCGCGCTCCTACCTGGAGCTGAAGCAGGAACAGGAGAGGATCATGTACAGGAGGGCGCAGTTCTTACTGAAGGCCAAGTCTCAGATGAGCAATGAGTCACAAGGCAGCGAGGTTTTGTTCACCACTCTCTCTTCCGAGGCTAGGGACAACGAATGAAATCTACCTTTCTGTTTCTCCTGCTGTCCTGGTATCAGGTTCCATCTTTTCGTTCGCTCTGGAAGCGCCTCACAAAGGTACTCCTCATATTAAAACCAAGAGAAGGAGCTCTAAGCAGGACCTGATGTGGTTTAAGGAGTCTGTTATTATGCTGTTCCTTCCTCCCCCCCATGTAATGTATAGGGCAGAACTTTCACTGAGATCATGCAGTGGGATTTAAGGAATTAAAACTTCTCTGGCAACAACAACAAAAAAAAGAGCAACATATAATTATGCACTTGACAGGCTGTTTTGCCATTTGTAATGCACATTTTTCCAACCGAATCACAATGTACATAATCATTAAACAGGCTACCATTTTTCTTGTTCTTCTTGTATATAAATAATGTAAATACATCAGAATTAATGGCTAAATTCTCTCCCAGTAACACGCCTTAGAGCGTAATGGAAATAACCACAGATGTTTGTCCCATTGTGCTTTTAAAAAACGTTAAGTAAGATTCGTCACTCACCACAGAACCAGCTCTTTCTCTGCAAGTCAGCCCTAACCACAGCAGAACAGAAGAATCGAGCTGTTTATAGCATAACCTTGCTAAAGATGTAAATACTCAGAGCTCACCAGCTTCAAAATTTAATTGATGTTACAGCATTGATCCGATGCCATCGAATGCAACATTCCAAGGAACAAAGCCTTGGAGTTTTGTAGCACTTAATGTTATTATCAAGAGGTGACTAGCTGCAAATCCAGTGAAATATGCATGAGGAGATGCCAGCCTTCCCCACCATCTGTTGCCAGCTTCACCCTCCCTCAGCTCTGGGAGGGAACTGGGAGAGGGCATTTGCAGGGACCCCCAGCACTGCTGGGCAAACTGGGGCCCCCCTTCCCACGGAGCCTTGGTTCTGTGGCAGGAGCAGGAAATCTGTGCCCGTGGGAAGCTGCCAGTGAGGCAAAGAGAAAATCAGATTTGAGCTTTGTGCTTCCCTGTCGTCCCTCAGGAGGGACTCAGGACAGGATTCACTTCACCCCTGCCATCGTTACACACACAGGGGTGATGGGGCAGACTGGGAAGAGGGCAGGGAAAGCACGAGCCCCCTGCAGCAGTGCAGGCGCCGTCGTGCTCGGGCCAGGCTCCATGCTGAGATCAGGGCAGTGCAGGGGACACTCACCTTGGGGACACTCACCCTGGGGACACTCACCTTGGGCACAGCTTTCTGGGCAGACCCCAATTCTTTTAGAGGGAATGACCCCGACTTGCAGAACAGCTCAGGAGAAAAACTCCAGAACTTACAAAACAATTAAACCTATTTATTCAATTTTATGTGTGCTTAGAGGTAAAGAAAAGCTCATTTAAGGAGTTTCACCTATTTTCCACACTTTTTTAGTAAAATGACTTACTAGCAGTTAAGAGCTTGGGGAATTCAGAAGTCCCTATCACACTGACCAATGCTCTTTGTCTTAATTTTCAGAAATACTGTTTCTTACTGGCATTTCTAGAGCAGGTTGTGAGAAATGTCAAAATGCATAATGGTTTTATGGTTTAAATGAAGGCCAAGGACACAATGTTGTCCTTCCAAAAAAAAAGTAAAATCAGTTTCTCAGTCTGTGCTGTTTGGCCAAACCCACAGCACACTGCTTTTCTGTTCAAATGTCTTTAAAATACAATTTGAAGCTTTTCTGATATGCTTGTTCCTGAAGGAAAATTCCAAAACTTTCAGATATGCACTTTACAAATAATTAGGGCTCTAGCATTCTCCAGCCTGTGGTAGGGAAATGTGCCTATGGAACATTACTGCAGAGTGCTAAAATATCCAGTCTAAACTCTTAGCAATTAACTCTGCACCAAAGCTGCAAATGAACCAGCTTTTCACTCTTGTACTTCATCTTTAATTAGAGTTGGACAAAAAACAGGAACATCGTGACAAAAAATTCTTCTCCCCCTTTTTTTTTTTTAAATTTCAGAACTGTTTGATCATCTGGAGCATTGGCTCCAGCACAAGTGCTATGCATCTTCTACCTTTGTGTCAGCGTTCGTTATAAAAAGAACTGGTAATTAGATTAGTCCTGTGAGCAACAGTTGCTTATCTAAGAATGTGTTTGACAGGCTGAGCCATAAATAAGGAGCTGTATGTGAATATAAGGAGAAATCAAGACTTACCAAATAAAACCTAAGCTCATTTCCATGTTCTGCTAGCTAATAAATGCTGTAGGGCCGTCCATTCTCTCACTGTCTTTACATTAATGCTCATTTATTTCATGTATCACTTAATTTTTTTTTATCCCACAACTAGAGCTTGATTCTAAAGCCCTTGTCCAATAAAAATAAAATAAAAATATCACCCTGGAGTTGGGTGTTGGTTGAACCAAACTGTGAAAGCATCTTGCCTGTTGCAAGTTCTGCCAAGGCAGGGCCAGAGCAGCTGTGTGTGGTGCTGCCCTTGGCAGCAGGTGTGACTGCATGGCTGTGACCAGCCTGCTGTGTGTCACAGGGAGCTCCTGGGCAGTGCTTGTGCTGAAGAAACCCAGCTCAGAGGTTCAGAGTGAGCCCCAGCTGCTGGGTTCCAGCTTGCCTGGGGTCCCAGTGCCTCCCTAGAGCCCATTGTGGGGACTTTGAGTCAAATCCAGGGAGATGATGGAGCTGTGACACAGCTGAGGGCTGTCCCTCCCTTTTGGCCTCCTGGCAGCGTGGGCAGTCACCAGGACAGCTCCAGCCCAGCCTGGGTGCTCTGCTGAGCCCGAGGGCAGTGTGAAGTGCCCCACAGCAGAGGGGCTGGCACTGCTCTGCCCCTGCTCTGGGGGCTCTGGCCAGCTGGAGTCCCCCAGCAGGAGCTTGGGTTATATTAATTCCTTGGGTTAATAAAGTGATGGGCTCTCCTTGCATGTGCCTGTGCTCCTTCAGGAACAGAGGGGTGGGGGGTGGCACAGGGAGTGGGGCTGGGGCACAGCTGGGCTCTGGGCAGGGCCAGCCTGTGCCAGAAAGCACCAGCAAAGGAAATTATCCCCCTGCAGGAAAATCTGGGTACAGGATTGTACAGGGACACCTCTGCCTTGCATGTTGTCCCAGGAATCACAGTCACAGCTCTCTGGGACAGAACTTGAAAATATTCTAACAAAGAATCTGTCACAATCAGAAGAGAACAGGAAGGATCAGTAAAAACTGAGAAAGAAAAGTCCCTGTTGAAAGCAGAATTTCCAGGTAAGGTGGTACATTAAATTCCTTTCTCCGAAATCCTTCCCTTTCCAGCCTCCTCCTCCTCCCTCAAAACCAGCACAAACCCCTTGGAGGGTGCAGCACAGAAATGAAGGCAGAGCCACCTGGCTTCTCTAGCAGCACATCAGAGAAGGTGAGCTGAAACCTTCATATTCTGCTAACATTCACTACAGGTCAAGGGCTTAAAGAATTCTCTGTAGGGAATATTTCGGGCTTGTCTCCATCTGACCCCTGACAATGCTCCCTCTGTAATTCAGTACCCCAGGTCTCCCCAGCCAGAGGCTTCAGGAGTGTCACTGAGCAGGCTTTGGCAATGCCTAATTAAACAAAAAGCTCATGCAGGGCTGAATCACAGATTCCCACAGTGTCAGATGCACGTCTGGGAAGCAAACCTGGAGTGCTCCATGCACTCCTGACTCGTGTGGGAAGAGTTTCACTGGGGGCTCAGCCTGATGCCAAAGCAACACTGTTTGCTGCAGAATTTCCCCTCCCTCTTCTGGGTTTGCAACAGGCTGAGAACTGAAGTAGATAATTCTAAACCTACACAGGGTGAATTGACCGTTTAATAAGAAATTAAACAATAAAAGAAGTGTCAAATGTGACTTTGGAGACCATGACATCAATCCCTGCTCACATCAGTTGGTGCCATCAACCCCTGCCCCAAGCAGCTGACCTGGCTGGGGTGTCAGAGATTTCACCATTTTCACAGTCATTACTCACCATTTGCTACCAGGAGTTGCTCCAATACTACATGGCCCATTTTTTTCTGTGTTAATAGTTCTGCTGGCTACCTCATGCAAGCTTTGACAGTGGATTTAGTGTCTATTCCTGCAAAAGATGGCAGTGGAACCAAAATACAGGGAGGAAAAGCTCCCAAGTGGAGTACCCCAGAGTATCCACAGAGAGTGCAGCCCACAGAGCCCCAAAAGACCTGAAGGCATGGGACCAGAGTCGTTCAGCTGCCAGCAGATAATTGTCACCCCTGTCAGCAACAACACACCTCAAAAGTTCTATTGCTGCAGCAGAAATTGCAAACCACTGGATTTACCCACTCAGTCCTTTGCCAGGTGCTCTGTGGCACCTTCCCCATCCTTTCCAGCAGCCCCAGTGAGCCCAGTGCTCCTGACAGCCAGGAGCAGAGGCAGAGCAGGAAGGGGAGGGCCAGGTTGGGTGGGAAATGTGTTCCCTGAATGGAAGCAGCTCTGTGTGAGTCCTCAGGGCCGGGCTCCTTGTCTGGCTGTCAGTCACTCTGCAAAACCATTCACCACAAATAAAGATACATTTCTACACCATAAATAAAGGAGAATTTTGTGTGCAGCCGCCCTGAAAATGTTCAGAGTTTGGCCTATTAATTATTAACAATAAGACTAGTCCTCCCTCCCTTTTTGCTCGTTGTTTGCCATTCCCCAGGGTCTCACATCCTCTGAAATGCTCCCTAGAAATCCCTAACAAGATGAGGAATGTTATTAGCCATGAGCCTGCCAGGAGCATGGGGAGGAAACTGCAGGATCAGGATATCAGGGGATCTTCTGCCCTCTTCAGCAGGGTTTTTACTTTTCCTTTGCCTGCAGGAACTAATCCAGAAGCAAATGTCACTTGAACAGAAATAAAGTTCTGCCATAACTGGAACCACAGCAGACCAATTAGGGTAATTAGAGCATATTTGCTACACTTTATAAATATTCATTCATTATCCCTATAGCCCTTGTGACAGGAGCTGGGGCCTTGTGCAGCACCAGAGGCAGGCAGGGCACAGAAACCCGTGTAACTCTGTCAGGCTGAGGTCTCAGCTCCTCCTTTGTCAGGTCCCTCGTTAATGACAGCAGCTTTGTAGCCATCCTTAATTATGGTCATAATTTAACTCCTACATTCAGTGTAGGTCCAGAAAAACTGGGCTGGAAACCACAGTAATTAGCCTGCTCGAGGGACCTGGAATATAAGAAATTCCCAGCCATCATCTGGAGATTGGGATTTTTAAAAAAACTTTACAGCTCATTTGACAGCTCTCAGTCATGCAAGTGAAGTGGTCTGCAGGATAATAATGTTTATCTTTCTGTCAAAGATATCAATATCATTTAAATGGTTCCCACCTCTGGAACAAAGTAGGCACCAGCACAAATTTCTATAGTTAATTCTATAGAGAAATGAAGTTTTGACACAGAATTGCTGAATGATAAATTGAAGTGCTGCTCTCATTCTCATTAGTGATGCACCTCATGGCAGAAAGCAGCTGAGAGAACTCATCCATAACTTCACAGTGCTGGCAGCTCCCAGGCCAGCCAGGGAAAAGATGACTCAGTTCCTTTCACTCATAAAGAAAAGCACATTTTGGGAAATTGATAAATATTATCCTCATGCAAACCAAGCCCAGCAGTGCAATTGCAGGTGACTTTAATTTTGGAGGGGAATATTTCTGGGGATAGTATCTATGGGCAGAGTGAGGGGAAGCTCACTCAGTTTCAGAAGTCCTGAAATTGCTTTGAGGAAACTTTCCTTCGGGAGGGACTGGGGAAAGCTGCAGGTGCATTTTGTCCCTGCTGCCTCCTCGCTCTCCTCTGACAGCAGGAGCTCCAGCTCTGCAAGCACCTGCACAGCACCAGGACAATTCCAGAGGGATTCCCCCACGGGAAGGGAGCTCAGGCCTCGGCAGGGGCTGCCCAGGGAGGGCTGGGGTGCCCAGCCCTGGAGGGGTCCCAGGAAGGGCTGCAGGTGGCACTCAGGGCTCTGGGCTGGGGACAAGGTGGGGATGGGGCACAGGGTGGACTGGATGTTCCCTGGAGGTCTTTTCCAACCCCAGTGATTCTGGGACTCTGGAATTTTGGCATTCTGGGATGCTGTGCTGAGGTACAGTTACATGTTCGCATGCTCAGAACCAAAGGACAAGCGTTCCCTGTAAAGGCAGCTCTGGCTCTTCGGGGAATTGTGCCCAGTCCTGTCTCTCGCCAGGAGATGCCCCCGGCCCCGGGGCCGCGCTGCGGGGCTCCGGAGGGCGAGCAAGGCGCAGCTCACATTGCCACCTGCGGGCCGCTCCGGCACCCGCACACTCGGAAACGGCGAGAAAAGAGTTTGGGAAGTTCTTCCCAAAATCCGCAGGGAAATACCGGCTCCGTTGCGCTGCAGCCGGGGCCCCTCGTGTCCAAACGGGCCGGTGGCTCTGCAAGGGAACGAGGATGAGGATAGCATCGCCATCACTTCGGGAAGGGTGAACCTCCTGAAAACATTGATGCAGCATTTATTTGGTCGCAATACTGATAAGTGATACTTTTCAAAAGGCTAATGCAACTTTATCTGACTAAAATTAAGATTTTCCAGGTCACGTGGGCAATGCACACACCTCCATCGCTCGTACAAGAGCAGTCTGGTAAGTAAAGTTATGGTTGTATTTATAAAAGAAGTGACAGAATCTTCTTCAAATTATTAAAAAAAAAAAAAAAAAAAAAGATAGTAATCTAATTGAGGATAAGAAGGCAGCTATAGAGTGTTTTAATGAGTTCCAATCACTGTCACACCTGCTACCTCCCACTACTCCAGTAGTAAAGAGAACTGAGAGCAGAGTTCCAGAAGCATGCTTGAAATGACAACGTGCAAGTCCTGGAAATGACTTCTATAAATTCTGCCTAAAACATTTCTGTCCCCCATCTGGAATACACCCCTGGGTGTGCACACGTGTGTGTGTCCATGTAAATACATACATAAAAGGACAAGTTTAAACACTTTGATGATTTTTGAGAATTTCAAACCCTCACACAGCAAAGTTAGAAGTGTGTTTCACAAAATGAGAACTTTTCAGCAGGGCCTGTAGCAATAGGACAAGAGGAATTGATTTAAACTAAAAAGGGTAGATTCACACTAATGGTAAGGAAGATTTTTATTAATGTGAGGGTGGGCAGGCCCTGGCACAGGTGCCCAGAGCTGCTGTGGCTGCCCCTGGAGCCCTGGCAGTGCCCCAGGCCAGGCTGGACAGGGCTGGGAGCCCCTGGGATGAGGGAAGGTGGGGTGGGATGAGATGAGCTTTAAGGTCCTTTCCCACCCAAACCATCCTGTGATTCCATGACTCCTTCCACTGCCCCTGAGCAGGTAAATGCCCATTTGCCTAAGAGACTTCATTTCCCAGTCAAATTGCTGGGGAGCCATTTTAAATTTGGAGCTAACCTTTCTCCACCAGCAGGGATTTGGTCTCCTAGCAACAGCAGGAACACCTTGTGAACCAAACCACAGCCTGCTCTCCCAGCAGGGCCCCGGGAACATCCCACTGCTGCCTCCTCCAGAGAGTCCAGCAAAGGGACAGGGCACCAAACGTGCCAGCCAGTGCCCAGGGAGGGGAGAGCAGTGGAGCTGTGCCCAGCAGGCTGTCACAGCCTGCTCCCCTGCCCACCTGCTGGTCTCCACGTTGGCTGTGCCTGACCCTGCACCGCAGTGGTTGCCATCATTTTAATTATCCCTAATGCAGACTAGGAATAGCTTCTTCTCTGGCTGGAAACTTGTACCACAGCAGGACTAGACTGAATTTGTATCAGCTTGCTTTTCTGGTAAGGTTCACATGGCAGCCATCATTTTGGAGGGCAGCTATTTTTTGTTCTTAGCAGGAGTACGAAATATCAGAATTGCAAGTACTTCATAATGAAAGGAGCAAGAGGGCAAGGCAGCAGCTTCACACAGATACATTTCAGTCGGTCTGAATCAAACACTTGAAATACATTGTAAAGACAAGCTCAAAGGAGCTCAGCCAATGATAAAGCCTGGAGAATGGGCAAACAGAGGTGATTTTCTGTTCCTGTGGTGAGGGCAGAGCGTCCCAGCTGCTTTGCTGCTGTCAGGGGAGCACAGAGGGTGCAGCCCTGTCAGAGCTCCCAGCAGAGCAGGTGCATTGCCCCACTGCCCTGTCCAAGCCCCACAGGCCATGAATTTTAGCTATTACAGCTGTTCTAGAACATCCTTATTAAATTGGTTCCTTGGAACCTGCTCACTGCAGTAAGAGTTCAACATCACACACACAGAGCAGAGACTGGGGGGAAAGTGATGTGCACCAGAGGAGTGCAGAAGAAAACTTGGTAAACTCTGCATTTCGTCTGCTTTTTGCCTTATTCAGCTTTTCTCTGCTTCTTTTCCTGCCCTGTGCATATTTCCACACCAAGACGTTGAAGCTGCAGTGAGGGAAAGCAGCAGGGCTGGGATATTTAACCAAGCAACACAAACCACAAAAGGTTAATGCCACAAACCAATCTCTGTGTGCATTTTCCTGTTGTTTACATTGCTCCTAATTTTGCTACCCTAATCCACGTCAATATTCACCTCCATTTTATTTTGTTTCCCTGAGGTTTTTCTTCAAAAGACCTGCACAGTGATGGATTTGTACCTCAGCTCTTGCTAAGCTTGAGTTGCATCTCCCAGGCTCGGGAGTGCTGTGGTTTGTTAACTTGCAGTGCCACCTAGCACACAGCCCTCACATTATTCTTACAGTTTCACAAAGGACAGCTCTAAGCTTCTGCATTAATAAAAAAAAAAAAATACAAACTTATGCTTGGAGTATTTTAGGACCTACTGCAAAGTTTTGTTTTGAACAGTTAAGTTTTTATTAGAAAATGCAACCCCATGACATCAAGAGTGAAGGAGCAGCTCTTGTCCTGGCCTCATCCCTCCTGATAACACAGCCCAGCCACGCTCAGGGCTCCTTGGCCAAAGCAGCTTCTCGTCATTCACAATGTCAACACACCCCAAGGTTTCAACAGAGCTCTGGCAGCAACACAAATCACCAAGTTTAGTGCTTCTCTTAGAATTTCTAAGTAGAGTTACTCCCAGTGAACAGAGAAACCACTGCAAGTTTGAAATTCAAGAATGACAGCAAGTCAAAACAAAAGATAAGCCTGCATTAAGAAGAATGGCTTAGCTATGATTTTATGATCCTTGGCTGTTCAGCCTATCTTCAAAGAGCCCAGCACTGCCAAGGACTGCATTTACAGGAGAACACAGAGGCCAAACCAGCTTGGAACAAGGGAAGACTTCACACACAATTCCTACACACTCAGATGGAGAATCAAAGAGTTCTTCCCGTCTCCCCAAATCCTTGGCTTCAGCTGGCCTGGAAGGAGTGACAGGAATCCCTGTGCCAGGTCAGAGGGCTGGGTGGCACAGCACCACTGTGGGGATCACAGAATTACTGCTACTGCTGCCTTTCCCATTTCAGTCTCTTCCTGACATCACAGTGAAGAAATCACAGTGAAGAAATCACAGTGAAGACAGCAAAATCTAAACCCAGGTCTGGCACTCCAAACCAGCCCCCCTGGTGTGAGGAAAGCCCCAGAATACAGCCACTGAATGAGCTGTGCCTCCACAGCCCAAGGACTCAGGCACACCACAAACACTGAAGTTTACTTTAAGTCTAGCCTTTCATGTTTTCATTGTCCTCTAAACTGCAAGATCTGCCTCTCTGTTTACAAACCCACTACTGCTCCTCCACGAGACTGCCATTGCTGGAACCATGGCACGTTATAATACACTGGGAGTGTGGCTGTTCTCACATTTATTTTACCAAAATACACCTTTTCAACTACTAATTATAATGGCACTATTCTTTTTTCCCTCAGTACAATGTGAAGATTAGTCATGACAGGTGTTTTTCCCCCCCTCAGGAAGTAAAGAAATCCATACCTTAATTAATAAAAGGAGATAATTACTATGCTGAGGTGATGAGGCCTCAGGCAGCTCTGTTGAGAAGCTATTTATTTCTCTTTCTTTTCATTCAGTTAAGTACAGACACTCCTCTGATGTGCAGAGCTCTTCATGCCAGCTAGCAAATCCAACTGGGGAGGTGCAGCTGCCACAGCAACAGGGAGAAAACTCAGGAAACAGGTCTTTGTCCTTGCAGGAGGGAGGATAAATATCTATTTTTTGCTCTCTCACCTCCTCATTATCTCTCAATCTCTGAAATCTTCTAAGCATTGATAAAAGCATTTTCTGTCTGGTTCATAAACTTTCTGGGGTCAAACTTATGTCTTATTAACAGTTAACCTCAGTTTCTCTGTTCAAGCTGGGGAATCCACTGCTTTGCCATGCCACAAAGGAGGATGGATGGCTCTGGAAATTCTTAACACCCTGGTGCAGTTCTAGTCCATAAATAACACGGTTTCCACAGAGAACTGAAAGCTGCTGAGCACCACAGTCCCATTAGTGCTGTCCTGGCAATTCCCTGTGACACATTAACAGTGCTACAGACCAGCTAGAGATTAACAGGAATTTTTTATTCATTTCATCACTGTTTCAATTTGTTAAGCAGTTTAGAGATGGAGTAGAATTCCTGTGTTTTGTCATTTTCCAGGTTACAATTGCTAATTAAGATATTCGCAATCATCACATGCACAAGTCAGTAGTAATGCCAAGTTTTTACTATTAAACCATAACCAAGGAACACATTTCTTTCCACTTTCATGGACAGATTTACATTTTTATAAAAATAATCAGATAACTACAAAAATATGCATTTTTCTTGGGGAAAAAAAAAAGGTGACATAAAGCTGTATGTATTTCTGTCTGGTTTTTCCATGTGATATAGCCATTATACAGAGATGAAACCCTACAGAAGTTACTCTAAAAATGTGTGGACTTTTCACCGTTTAAAATTCTAGTACTGAGGAAACGTTGAGTCAATTTTAGTGGCCCAAGCCATGAGCCCCCCTTTAATATCCTTAGCTATCACAGAACCAAATTCTTCGGCAGGTAACTCCTGCAGAATTTTTACAGCCTTCTGGGAATCATTTCCTAACTTGCAAACAACATATACGGGGAGAGAGGTTTGGTCATCAGTTCTCCGCTTTTCCTCGCTGATCCTTTTTTGTAAACGCTGCAGGGATTCCTGATCCTTCTCCTGCAGCTTCCTCAGCGGGATGTGCAGAGCGTGCTCCAGGCGGCAGATGTCCGCCTCCACCTGCGGCCGCACGTCCAGCAGCACGTGCGGCACCCGCCCGTCCAGCAGCTCCTTGTACTGCTGCACGGAGATCCTGGCGGCGCTGGGCAGCAGCTGCAGGCGCCTGCACTTGTCCGTGGCGGAGGAGCCGCAGAACGCCTCGTAGTCCTGCAGGAGGCAGGTGACGCTGGGGCTGTCCCCGCACACGGCACAGTCCGCCCTCCTCGGCCGCAGCTTGATGTTGCGGAACCTGCCCTCGAGGGCGTCGAACATCAGCATGTACTGGTGGAAGGAGGAGCCCATTCCCGAGGCGATCTTGAGCACCTCCAGCGCCTGCAGGCAGCCGATGATGCCGGGCACGACGCCCAGCACGCCGCCGTCGGCGCAGCTGGTGACGGTGTCGGGCGGCGGCGGCTGCGGGAACAGGCAGCGGTAGCAGGGCCCGCCGCGGTAGTTGTACACCACGAGC
>VXBS01008578.1:800908-813446 GCA_013400255.1 Sitta europaea
CAGCAGTGTCGGGCTGGCACAGCTGTCCCAGCACAGCAGTGTCGGGCTGGCACAGCTGTTCCGGCACAGCAGTGTCGGGCTGGCACAGCTGTCCCAGCCCGCAGCGCTGAGTGCCACCTGCGGCCCCTCCCGGACACCCCCGGGGCCGGGCTCCCCACGCCGCCCCTGCCTGCTCACTGGGAAACCGCTCTCATTTCAGTGGCATCGATTATGAAATTATCATCATCGATGATGGAAGCCCGGATGGGACGCAGGAAGTTGCCCGGCAATTGGAAAAAATATATGGATCAGATAAAATAGTGAGTTGTGTATTCGGTGGTTTTTTTCTATTTCTTTTTTTTTTTTTTGTATTGGAAAGTGCTATAAGCCCTTGAGAACTGTGATGGATTCCCCGGATTCTGCACTTTCTTCACATCCTTAAACAAGTCATTGTACACCACTTTAGACCCATGTAAGCTCGTGATAGCTCATACTGCTGCATTCTGAGCAAATATGCAAAATCATCAATTGTTTGCAAAATGTTGGCAACCCTTGGTGCGTTGCTGTGTGCTCCTGGGCACACTGGTGAGTGTTGCTGTACTTGGTGCAGGCCTGAGGGAAAGATGGGGTTTGGATAAGATTTAATTTAATTTTAATTAACTGCAGGAATAAGGAAATTGGAAAAGAGGAAAGCTGGACTGGGCTTATGATTTATTTTTAATCTGTCTCATTGCATTCCTCAAGAACAGGAGGTTTTTATTTATTATTTTTATCTATGCATATATTACTGTATAACTCTCAGTTATATACAAGATGTCTTTTACTTAGTGGCAGTCCAATCTGTTACTGCATAAATACCAAGTGTTTTAAAGTATTTCTGGATTAAGTTGCATTTATGAAGATGGTTTTAAGAAAAAAATATATAGGAAGTTATAGAGTCTCTTTAAAACCATATGTCAAATAATTTATGTGTTTTCTATGTCTCCTGTAGCTTCTGAGACCCAGAGCAAAGAAGCTGGGCCTGGGTAAGTCCTTGGTAACTCTGATTAGCAAAAACAAATAAAAGAATCTACTGTATACTTTGATTGATCTAGTGTATTGAGGTACAGAAAAAAATCACAGTAAAGCCCAAAAGCAGAAACACATTCTCATCAAGTTGCTTGTGAACAAACAAGCTGTAAAAATGCCCACAAAAATCCCAGTAATGAGTTTGTGCCCCATTCCCCAGAGCCCAGGACGGGCTGGAGCCCCGGCCCCGTTTGCTGCAGCTCCTGAGTGCACGAGGGGCTCTGAAAACGACATTTCAGGGAGAGTCCCTGGTGCCTTTCCCTGTTAGTTACTTCTGTTTCCATCAGGTACTGCTTACATCCATGGAATGAAGTATGCCACTGGGAATTTCATCGTTATCATGGATGCTGACCTCTCCCACCATGTAAGGCTGCATTTTATCTACTGTGGGTGCAGTCTCTTATAATTCAGTTTTCAGTGGTTGCTGTTTTTTCACTCCCATCCTTTTTTCTGATCTGTTTTCCTTTCATTTCAGCCAAAATTTATTCCAGAGTTTATCAGGTAGGTGCTGACTATAGTATGAAAGTTGCTTTTTATAAATTATTTATGAGGTAATATATGAAATTCTATGCCATAGTGGGTAAAAGATAATTATAAGATTCCCTGAAGCAGCTCTTTATAAGAGAACAATTAACAGGTATTTGAATAATGCTCAAAGCCACCCTAACTATTTCTTTCCTCTCTTATTTGTTCAGAAGTTTGTAAGATACAGATTTTGCACTGAAAGAATTATTGTTCTTACTTTGAAATTTGTACTTTGAAACATTCCTCTGGTTTTTCTGATAAAAACAATTGTTTATAGAAAGCAGAAAGAAGGCAATTTTGATATTGTATCTGGAACAAGATACAAAGGCAATGGAGGAGTGTATGGCTGGGATTTGAAGAGAAAGTTAATCAGGTCAGTACTTTTCAGCTCTTTACCCAGAAGCTTGTTATTTGTCAGTAATAATTCCAAGTACTCCACCCCTGTAAGCTGAACTCTTTCATCCCCTGCAGTCACACCAGAAGCTCCCACCTCTTGGGTGGGTCAAAGCCCCAGAAGGACTGCAAGGGCAGGGGACAGGGGCTGGCAGGTGGAGCAGAGGCCTTGGGCTGGGACAAATGTGCAGTGCCAGCCAGGGGACAGGGGACTGGCAGGGGTGGGGACACTGAGCCCTGCAGGGGTGGCACTGAGCCCTGCAGCCCTGGGGACACTGAGCCCTGCAGGGGTGGCACTGAGCCCTGCAGGGGTGGCACTGAGCCCTGCAGCCCTGGGGACACTGAGCCCTGCAGGGGTGGGGGCACTGAGCCCTGCAGGGGTGGCACTGAGCCCTGCAGCCCTGGGGACACTGAGCCCTGCAGGGGTGGGGACACTGAGCCCTGGCAGGCAGACCCTGACCCTCACCTGCACAGCCAGCTGCTCCTGCCCTCACAGAGGGCACAGGCTGATGTTCAGTGATTTATCCTGCCCAGACTGCAGCACAAGCTGTGGCACAGGCTGCTCTGGAGGTGGGACTGGATCTGATTGTCCCTGGGTTCCAGTGGCTGCAGTAAGTGCCCATCTCTTTGCAGTAATCCACTCTGACCCTGATGTTTTCTTTCACAGTCGTGGAGCCAATTTTCTCACTCAGGTCCTGCTGAGACCAGGGGCATCAGATCTAACAGGGAGTTTCAGGTAAGGGTCTGGTTTGCAATTCCTAGAGTTTATTGGAAATTAAGAAACTGCTGGACAAGGAAGTGGAGTAAGAACAGACCTTCTTTACTGTGAAATCTGTTTGAAAGGGTGGGACAAGCAGTGGATAGGATTGCAAGGACTGCTGCTCCCGTGACCTCCTTAGAGAGTTTTATAAATAGTAATGAGCTGAGTGATTGCAGTTCAGATTCCTACCCACTGTCTGCATTTCTAAAGTCCAGAAACTGGGCTTCAGGTTTTATTTCCTCTGGAATTGTTTACAGGTTGTACAGGAAAGAAGTCTTGGAGAAGCTGATGGAGAAGTGTGTTTCTAAAGGCTATGTCTTCCAGATGGAGATGATAGTGAGGGCCAGGCAGCTGGGATTCACCATTGGAGAGGTATGGGGCAAGCTGGCAGAAGTTCACTGCCTCCCTTCACACAGATTGCTGACTAATGGGTACTTCCAAGAAGCAGCCAAGATTTTCAGATTAATACAAAGAAATTACCTGTGTAGAGTTCTATTTTTCCAGCTTTGTCAGGTGAATGCCAGATGTGAAGTAGCAGTTATTTATTCCCCTGGCTTCTCAGATGCTTCCCCTCTTCCTGTTGCCATTCTTTCAGCAGCACACAATTTTACACAGTGCTTCAAAGGAGGGAAAGAAGTCAAAATACAGCACAAGGCTGCTGTGAGCCTTTTCTTCCCTGCTTCCTATTGTACAGATATCTCAAGTCTTTACAAATCATTTCATTTCCTCCAGCAGCCTGATTCTATTTCAGATTCGTTTTCTGTCAGTTATTGCTTTGTTATTTTCCAACTTTTCAGCTCTCACAACTTTCTGCTTCTTTGAATATGCTGTCTACAGTCAATGCAAAAACTCCATGAAATTGTTAGATTCTCTATCTCCAGCAGTCTGCTGCCTTTTTTATTTCATTGGATTGCTCTTGCTGGTCTCTGTAAAGATGATTCACTGGGAATCTCTCTGCAGGAGAATCTCAGAGCCAGTTCTTCATCCTCATTTCCAGGACTCTGAATTGTCAGAGAATTCTGGTGCTTGTACTTCTCTCTCTAAAATTCACGTGTGGCATTTCTCCATACACAGGGTAGAGCATTTCCTCACAACAAAGCAGCTCTTTTCTTCCACTTTTTTTGCTTGTGGAGCAACATCCCGGGGAAAAATATTTCTTGAGCAAAGCTGAGAATTGAGATTGAGCTGTGCCAGATTAAAAGGAATAAATGGCTGAGGGGAATTGACACAGGCTGTAGCTGAAGAGTTGCATGCACACCTCTCCTGTTTTGCTGTGCTCCACCAGGTGTGCAGTGTCCTGCAGCACATGGAACAGAGCCTTGGGAAATGCTGCCTGTGAGACCAGTGCTAGAACCTCTTGTGCAAGCAAGGCACAAGTCCAGAAACAACTCAGTGCTTAATTCCTGTGCTGAAGGGCAGCACTGCAGCCCCCTCATTAGATGAGCCATTAACTGTTCCTCATCCTGGTCAGGAAATGCCACCCTCCTGCCTGGCTCCATACTCAGGGGTTCCTGCCCCTTTCCTGCAGAGCAGCTGTGTGCCAGCAGAGTCTCTCTGCCTGCCTTTCTGGGCATCTTCCCATCTTCTTGTCCTGGGCTCTTTCTGTCCTGGCCTGACCTGCTGGAATTGTGAGAGCCCCTCTGGCACACGTGCAGGGGCTGGGGATTTGTGAGTTCCTCTTGCCAGATGATTTCTGGTTGACACTGCCAGCAAAACAATGAGCCAATTTTTTAGTGCCTTTTGCAAATGCAATTCTTTATTTTAGTTCCTGAAGTATTTCAAATTTGCAGACAAACATTATGGAAATTGTTGAATATTCTAACCCAGGGTTGGCAGAATGTCCTGTCACGTGTCCCCTGTGTGTGCTCAGAGGAGTGAAAGCAGAATGTTCCCAACATCTCATGAGCAGTGAGTTCATCTGGACAGTGTCACTTTGTGAAGGAGACCAAAATTACTGTGTTAAATGCCCCAAAATCCTGCAAATAATCTATGAAATGGCCCAAGACTGATCTAAGCAGGTCTTGTACAATGGGCCCTGTCGTGCTCCCAAGTGGAGTCCCAGCCAGGTGAGGCTGAGCTGCTCTGTGCTCCTGAGGCACTGGAGGCTCTGAGCCTGGCTGGCAGGAAATGCAGGAGGCTGGGAGCTGTCTGTGCTCTGCCTGGGCAGATCAGCCAGCCGTGGCTGGAGGCTCTGGAGCAGCTCTGGAGGTGATAAGCCCAGGAGTTGCACACTCCCCAGGCACAGGCACCACTGAGGGCCCTGGGGAGAGCTGCCACCAGCCTGTGCTGCCCTCCTCCCCTGCCTGGAGCCCCCCACTGCAAGGCCCTTCTTTTGTTTCACATTTCTGATGGTCTCAGTTTTGATCTCAAACACAATTCTTGTTCCAACAGGTCCCCATCTCGTTTGTGGACCGTGTCTATGGAGAATCCAAACTGGGAGGCAATGAAATTGTCTCCTTCCTAAAGGGGCTCTTGACCTTGTTTGCTACGACCTGAGAGTTCACCCTGAAGTAATTTTCTAGACAAACATTTTCTGAGGTCTGTGTAGATTTAAACATGTAATAGCAAAAGTTTGATAATCTGTGTGGTGGCCAGAAGACCTGCTGTGATCTAACAATAAAACAACCACCAACAATAAAGCAAACATTGTGCAGCCCAGAATGCTCCTTCCTACAGAAATGGACTGTATGTTAAACTAAAAATTAATAAAGGCTAATGCTTTTCTATTTTTATAAAAATAATTAACTCTTAATAAAGTACACAAAATTAAATGATCTTTTGCATTTGGAAACGAATCATTATTCAGCAGAAGCTAAGGATAATTTTGAAATAAAGATGAGCAAGGACCACAAACACCCTGGAATGTGTCCTGTCTTTGTCCCGTGGTTTGTAGATACTAATTTAAATAGCTAGTAATTAGTGTCCTTCCTTTCCCTCAGCACAGGCCCACATTGATGAAGCAGCTCCAGAGCACTGCACTGGCTGGGGCAGGGGAAGAGGAAATCACAGTCCAGTGGTTTGTGCCTGCACTGGGAAGAAGGAATAGTCTTTGGAGAGGAGAGGGAACCAGATGTGTGGAATAATTTTGTTTTCTGTGTGTTTGTCCAGAAGCAGCTGAGTCCCTTCCCTGCTCTAGAAACTAAACCCTTTCAGAATCTGTGAAGGAGCACCTGTCCAGGCTTTGGGACAGGGACCCCGTTCAGCTCAGGGAAGGTCCTGCAGCTTTTCTCTTGGGTCAGGCTCCAGTTTGCACAGCAGGCTGTACAGAGCAGTGCAGGTGTTTGTTTTATGGCCTGACAGCCAGCACACAGACATCACAGAGCTCTTGCAATCAAATGTGCAAGTGGGAGGAGGATGAGATGATTCTGAAAATGGCTTTATACATCTATATTAAAAATTATGTCCTCTTTTTTTTTTTTTTTNTTTTTTTTTTTTTTTTGTGGACACCCAGATCAGAAAATTAATGGTGTGACAGGAGAAGCAACAAATGTCTTAAAAATGCTGCTTATTTGGCTCATGTTTGAATGCATTCCTATAGCACACCACATGTAATGTTAGAAAAAAATTAGAAAGTCAGGAGATAAATGATAAATTTCTATTTCAGAGTCATCACATTGATAAAAATAATTCAGTAAAACTGGCAATAAAGGTTATTGTCTAGTAGACTGCTTTAGAGCTAGTCCTCTGTTCTCTGGGGGGTTGTGCAGATTCTGAGAGTTTCTCCTTTGCTGACTGTCCAAAGCAAATGCTACAGATATAATTTGCTTTAAAATAATAAAAGATGTAGCTGCAGGTTTTGAATCCACATGTAACTGGATCACAGTGACTGAACTGTACATTTTGTGACATTTGCCTGTTCTTTTTCAGAAAATTACATCTAATTTCATTTGCTGCAGACTAATCAGAGCAATAATATACAGAGAGATACAGCTCTGGATTTAAGGGCCCATGAAATCTGCAGTGAATAGGTTTTATCTATTTATGTCTCATTTGGAGGTTTCAGAGCAAAAAGCGTTATTTTAAGTTAAAAATAGTTACAAAGTTTTTAATGACCAAATAATGAGGGTTTAGAGGTTTATTTAAATTTCCAGAATGCTGATCATCTGCTGGAATGCAAATTAAGCCTCATGAAGTTCATCTTTTCCTCATTTTTATGTAGGATATATAACTGAAGTCCAGTGTATGAATTATTCATCATCTGACTGCTGTGAATTAGGGATCAGCTTCTAGAAGGTCCGTGGCTACTTTTTTAATTATGAAAATGTCCTGGTAAAATTCCCTCATTTCTTGATGAGCTGGTGTTTGGGGGGAGGTGCTAATACCAACGAGGGTCACAGCACAGGAGCATTTTGTGTGCTGCTGTGGGTGAAAGTTTGAAGTGTGACAGGGCCACAGGCAGGTTTTAGGTGAATAGGTGAAACCTCTCCCCATGCTTCAAGGGGATTTATCAGGAAAAAAGTGCTCAAAAGGCCCAAAGCCAAGAGCTCCATGGCATCAGGATGTGAGCAGACAGCACCACAGTGCTGAGAGAAGAACATCTGCTGTTCCTGCCTGCAGGAAACCCCTGTGAAAGGAGCATGGACACCACCCAGGCCTGCCTGCCTTCCTGGCATGGACACACACACATTTCACCACACCCAGGGAAACCAGGGGGCTTCTCCCACCAAAAGGAAGGCTTGTGATCCTGCTGTTCTCAAAATGTTAGTGTCAGACCATGGTGGAACAGCACTTCTATAATCTTTGGAGATCAGGTGCTTGGAACTCCATATAATGTCTTAAATATTCATGTCCTAGGGATTTATTTGGTGGCATTTTAATTCTCAGTTCCCTAATACCATTGCAATATTCTCCTTGCCTTGTTTTGGCCACCACAAAACACTGACTTGACATTTACTGAGAGATTTTCATTTTATGTCCTTGGCTTTACAGTTCCACATAAATCAGCTTTTCTTAATTACATCCATATTCATTTCCTAGGAAGGCACAAATGCTCTACTAATGCACTTTCTCTATTATACTTTCTTAGGAATCTGTGTCTGCAAGCACTCAATCATCTGGCAGGAGCAGGAGCTTTAATTGCTTCCTGGCTGCCTCCAGTGGAGAGCAGGGCTGGGGCTGCTGGGCAGCTTTAGAAGGGAGAAGGGACTCACGTTTGCAGCTGCCCTGTCCCCAGCAGCTGGGCTCAGGCACAGGGCCCAGCAGTTCAGCCCCTCTGTCCCAGGGGGCTGCTGGAGCTGGGACAGACAGCCAGACCCCAAGGCTTGGCTTTTTCACCTGCTGCAATGTGAATCCAGGGTCAGTGCCAGATCCCTAGCTGCTCTCTTTGGTGAGGATTTGTCTGCTCTGAGCTTCAGGGGAGTCAGCTTCACTTTTGCTTTGGGTTTTTGACAAAATCTGAGACTTTATCCTCAGCCTGCAATGAAGATGAACCTCGCTGCCAGTATAAACACTGTGACCAAACAGAGCTTCCAGTGGACTATGTAGAAATCCAACTGCAAGGCTCCACCACCTTCTGCATATCAACAGTACAAAATACTGATGACTAATCACTAATGTTTATTTGTGGGTCTATCAGGATCCCAAGTACCAGCCTGGCCTGAAATCTTGGCAGCAATGAATTCAGTGACAGATTGCCTGCTGAGTTCAGTGCAGGGATGACTTCAGCCACAGATTGCAGTGGCTGGCATTCCAGAGCCAGGCACATGCTAATAGCAGGATCAGCAGAACAGGGCTGTGCAGGCCCCAGGGCTGCTTACCCACCTCTCCCCTGCTTCAGAATATATTTATTATCATCTCCCCTGTGCCATGCTGCAGGAGACATGGGCTAAGAAAGTAACTGGTGCCAAGCACAGCAGCTTTGAGCATCACTTCCTCCTCTGTTCCTGCCACATTTTACCCTCTCTCTCCAGGCATTGTGACAATTGAAAACTTTCTTATAGACTGGTTGTTACTGCTCAGGGGGAAATATATTGGAACTGGAGAGAGAAAACAAATAGCACCTTTTAATCCAAAACTAGATCTGAAAACTCAGCCATTGAGGGGGATTTCAACTAAGCAGAGAGCATAAAATGGGAAGTTATCCCTGCACTGACTGTTCAACAGAAACTGGCACCAATGCTGGCAGGGGATGAAGTGTCTGACCAGCACAGGAGCTGGGTGGCTCAGTGGGTCTTAAAGATCATTGAGAGAGCAGTGGTCTTAATGCTGATTAACCTTCTTGTATTTATTATATAATTAATTATGTTGTGTGTAAAACCGTTAATAGTTGTCTTAATTATTTTGTATTTGAATAAAGCCCAAGCATGACACGCCTCCTGAACTAGTACCAGGATGAATCTGGGCACAATTTTGACCTGAAGAGCAGCACAACACATGTGCAATTAAACCTATTCAGCTTGGGAGTGCTAATTGTCTCCCCTCTGGTGTGAAGTGTTTAGTCTCTTACAATGCAGTGATTTTACTGATTTTTCCCGTGGCCGTATTGTGAGAAACAATACCCACTTCTGTAATAGAAAAAGTAGATTAAGGCTATTACCATCAACTTGTGTTTCACTTTGTTCCCTCTGTACACACAGGAGAAAAGTGATGTCAAGTCTCCTTTCCTCCTTCCCAGTTGCAGTTTCTGAGACGGACAGGCGCCAAGAACACGGGGGATTTTACGGGGCACCCCCTTTTCGGTCTGAAACCTGTCCTTAACGTGCTGGGGCTTGTTCATTCAACTCCCTAACGAGCTGGGCCGGGCCACTTGGTGCCTGTAATGCCAATATCTGGGCAGCTACCGACCAGCGACAGCTGTCACAGCTCCCCCTTTTTAAAAAATGCAAAGTGTCCTTTGTCGTCTTCAGCGAGGCCTCTTGCAGACAGCATGGTGACAAACGATAAACGCAGTTGCAAGGAGATTTTCCACCCAGCTCCAGAGCGCAGCCCTGTCAGCCCGTGCTGCCCCCCGGGTATCCCTGCAGCTGGAACCCTCACTCCCCCGAGCTGCCCGCTGGGTTACCGACCATGCAAGCTCGCAATTCCGAATGCTGCAGCCTCATTACTGGGAAGTTACAACTTTACAACTTTACAACCAAGAAACATTTCAACCTCAGAACCCTGGGAAAACGTCTGTCTTAATTTGGGTTTGTGATTCATGTCTTCAAGTAGATATAATCCTTAAATCCTTATATCCTTAAATATATAAGTCAAGTGATTTAAGGCATAGATAGCAGCAAGCATTCCCCCTTTTTCTGTTAAAAGGAAAAAAACCCACATTTTAAAGGGGAATTCTCCGGTGGCACAACACACCCCAGAGCTGCAGGAGTCCTTTTGTGTTTAGTGAGGTGTATGACACACTTTGGTAGGTTTGGAGGAATTGATATTGATTTAATATAATATTTGTCATTTTCAGAGGAGGTGAACACAATGCTGGCTCAATTAAACATGGACAACAACATCAGGTGGAAAGGGCTTTGGATCTTGTTTTCAGTCTACCTCAAGTGATGGCACCTCATTAAATAAGTGAATATATATAAAGTGTCTGTTTGAGTTTGGGGTTTTGTCTCTTATTAAATGCTGTAGCACTTAAGGTATGTGCAATAGACCAGCTATGGCTGTCACACTTCCCCACTGCTCCAATTTTAGCTTTACCACCAATCTTTTCACACGAACTTTGGAAATTCTCATCTTCCTTCCCCAGCTCTCTGCTGACAGCTGTCACACTGTGCAAACCACCACGAGAACCCTCCTGAGCTGAATGAGAACAAGATCTTGTCCATCACCCAGGACTGCTTCCACACCCACCCTGCTCCTCATCCCCGTTGTCTCAGCCCTGTCAGGGCAGATTTTACCCCAAGCAGACAGTGGCTCCCTTCTGCTCCAGCTTCTGCTGCCACCTCACCTTTCCCTCCTGTTCTCTCCCCTGCCCTAAAAACCTCTGCCTGCACCACCCCTCTTGTGCACTCCCGACACTCTCCTTTCTGTCTGGGTCCAATTTCATCCCCTCCCGTGCCAACTTCCAGTTTCTAAACTCTTCTCAAATGGTTTCCCATCCTGTAATCATGGACTGAGTACCACCACCATGGCTGGGAATGTTCCCAGCAGGAAACTCCCTGATAGTTCTGCTCTTGGGGAATTCTCTATCCACCTCTATCTCCATCCCAACCTTATCTTGTCTTCTGATAAGTATAAACAAGATGATGCAAACTTACTCAGGTCCTCTCACTTGCTCCCAGAATTCAGGACAGGGGAAGATGCCCAGCAGCCTGTTCAGTTCTCCTCTCTGCATTCCAAGTCTCTGTGTTTGAACTGTTGTGTCCTTTGCACAGATCTTTGTGTTGTGCTCATTCCCTTTAATATCTCTCAAATATCATTTCTATCTCCAGCTGCATTATCATGTCCCACTGCACTCAGTTCCTCCAACCTTCAGACACTTCTGCTTTCTCAAATCCAGCCCTTAGAGTAGGTCTGCAGGTTGTTTTTCTGGAGCTCTTGTATTTTTTTTATTAAGGGATAGCTAAAAAGTGGTCAGTGGTAAGGCACAAACAAAATAGTGTTGAAATAGGAAGGTGCTCAGGTTTGGGGTTGGGTATTTCAGGCAGGAGCAGACTGGCTCAAGCAGCCATGAAGCTGAGAGTTTCTGAATATGCTCCTGACTTAGCAACATTTTGAAATGTTTCCCAACATACTTCAGTGATTGTGCCATCAGAGAAAAAAATATCTATTCTTGGAAGGCAAAATGATGTTATAGGAAGACCATACTAGCTCTCTTTGCTTTCCTTCCTTCACGTGTCTCAGAGAACTCTCAAAGTACCTCAGTTCTGGGGGCTCTTTCGAAGTTTTGTGTATTTCCTGGATTTTTAATTTACATTTCCATGTAAATAAAAAGACTCTGTGACTTCCTGACCCTTATGACCACTGATGTGAAGATGTCATGGAAGCACCCAGTGAAAGCCAGGTGTGACTTGCAGTGACAAGCAGAGCATTTCTATGTCCCACTGAGCCAGAAAGCCTCAAAGCAGCCTCAGAGACACAACAAAATGTCACTAAATTCTTCATAAAAGCTATGTCAGCAAATTGTGATAAACGGCGTGTAGAGATTGTCAGGACAGCAGTCACTTGAAAATGCACTTACACAAGTTACATAAGTCTACAGAATTGGTGACAACTTTGCATGTACACTTCAGGCAAGGAATCAAATGGACTTTCCTTTCTAGCATTGTGAGGCTGAACTCCAGTGTTCAGAAAGGGTGTGAATGCTGAGGATGGAGGGACTTATACTTCACTTCATCCTCCAAGGGCTTTTTTACGGTGCTATAGAATTCATCCTCGTTTGTTGGAGATCTTGAGCAGTGTCATGAACCACAAGGAAGAATCACATGTGGGTCTTGTCCTGATCCAACGTTCCTGTTGTGAGACTTCACCCCAAAGGTGAAGGCACATGGAGGGATCCTTGGGGCTATCTAGTGCAGGGCCAGGAGCTGGACTCGATGGTCCTGGGGGGTGCCTTCCAGCCCAGCACATTCTGCGGTTCTGCGATGAATTGACCGTTCAGAGCGTGGCAGTGTGTAAAGCACACAGCTCCTGAGTCTCCTCACAGAGTGCCCTGCCCGATGCCGCTGTCCCAGGCCAGGGCAGTGCGGCAGTGGGTGTCCCAGCCAGGCTCCCACAGGGCCATGGCCTCGCACGCCGGCACAGTGCACAGGGACACAGGGCTCGCCTGGCGCCTCCTCCCTGCTCCAGCGGGGCCGCCCCACAGCACGGGGCACAGCCTGAGTCCAGGCGACCCCACAGCCCCTGCGGGCCCCGTCCCGGCTCGGGCACTGCCCAGCG